>VXAK01015928.1:23570-71027 GCA_013399435.1 Arenaria interpres
CAAGACTTTTCACAGGAAGGAAACCCTTCATTGTAGTCACTTCTACTAATGGACCCCACATCCAGTGAAATCACCAAGCACTGGGTAGGGGAAAAAAGCTCACTAGGTTATATCTTCTGCCTCTCTCACCATCTTTGTCCACCAAAGCAGTGCGATATGTTTTGAGAAAAATGAATATGTTGATAGTTTTCATAACACTTAGAGATTTCCATTGATAAATTTTCATAGTGATTAAGTCAGAGTGGCTCAGGAGCTGAAACAGAACCAGACTGTCAGCCGGTGTCAGTCAGTGGCTCACTGACTTCACTAGAATTGGTTATCGCTAGCTGAGATACAGAATTTTATTCACTTTCTGTTTCTTGGTTTAATGTAAGTTTAATGCAGGAGTCATCTTGAAGCTGCATAAAAAATTACTGTCTTTTCTTGTTGCTGTGGGTTACCCTTGGCCAGCAGCCTGCTGCCCCCTCAGCTGCTCACTGCCTCTCCTCAACAGGACAGGGGGAGAAAATAGCATGAACAAGCTCATGAGGTGAGATAAGAACAGGGAGACTGCTTACCAGTTACCATCATGGGAAAAACAGACTCAGCTTGCGGAAAGGTAATTTAATTTATTGCCAGTTAAGGTAGATTTGGGTATTGAGACACAAAGAAAAAAATTAAAACACCACTTATCTTACCCTTCTTCTTATCTTACCTTGTTGTTCACACTATTGTTTCTCTCTATTTTTCTTCCCTCCTCCCATGCCTGTGAGGTATTTTCTACCTGTTCTTAGATATGTTATGATAGAAGCACCACCATCTTGGCTGAGGGACTTTGCTCTGTCCTGCAATGGGTCCATTGGAGTCAGCTGGAACTGGTTGTGTCCAGCATGGGCATCCCCAGCCTCTCCTCAGAGAGGCCACCCCTGCAGTATCCCTGCTACCAAAACCTTGCCAGCTACACACAATGCACTTATTCACAAAGTTTTTTCTTTCCTTTTGATGTGAGTTCCATCACCTATCTTACCATGTCTTCGCTTAACTGACCAAAGTTCTTCTAGGAGCAAAATTAGCCATTTGCCTCCATTCAGACTTTAAAGAGTACACAGTTTTTTAAGATGTGTTACAAAGATTGTCAGGGACCTAAGGCATATGGCTTTTGAATAGATATGAAGAGAGATCGGCCTATTTAGTCTTGTAAAGATATGATCTGGAACTCAACAGCAACTATCTGAAAAGCAGTGCAAAACATGAAAGAGTCAACATGTTATCCATATTCTCAGTGACAGGGACATATACTTGTGGCTTGAAAGGTACTGGCTGGATTTAAGGGAGCAAATTTTCACCGTAAGTATAGTGCAGCACTGAAACAAGTTGCCTAGAGAGATTCTGAAACTCCCAAGTTCATTTCTTGGCTAGACAAAGCCAGAGCTGACCTCATCTAATATTGATCAAACTGCTTCATGAGGGAGGCTGGATTTCTTGACATACAGAGGTCCCTTCCAACAAACATTTCTGTAATTTTGTGATTGTAATTTTTACCCCTTTGCTGATGCAAATAATTAGCATTGAATACACTCAAAGACTGAGTGAAAAAAACAATGATTTTGCTTTTGATTCTACTCCAGTAGACCTCTGCTTGCTCTCTACTTTTACTTCTAAAAGACATTAATCTGGGAAACACTATAGAAATATGTACTCATGGATGAAAAGGGTTATGTAACTCTTTGTAACCTCTTACTATGATTTATACTTATATTTGTACTAGGAGGACTTTTCTGACATGGGAAGATATCAGATTGCTGGCTGCAACTATCCACGTACCAAATATTCCACCTCAAACCAGTACTCATCCCTGGACAGAGCTTCTGTATCTGTCCTCTTAAACCGCACTGCTGAACTATAAGTAAAGTTTCTCATTTGGTTCACTGTAATCTGGACTATCTAAGAAGTCTTTCAGCAGGTATCATTTTTTCAAAATATAACAACCAAATTAGTATATATTCAACACTTTTCAGCACCTCTCCCTGATTTGGAAAGAATATTTATTTCAACTTATATTTTATAAGGAGTGTAATCTCCCTTTGCAGACAGAGATATACGAACAGGTTTATGTTAGTAAATTAAGAAAAAATTACCCACAAAAACTGCTGTGAAAAAAAACCACTAAAATAGATAATTTCTCTGCTCTACTTTTTGTGCATTTTGTTTGCTGTAATACTTTTTTCACTGGCAAGTCTCAGGTGTGTCATCCTCTACAGCACATCTGAAACCACTTTGTAGAATATAAATGTGACAAATCTTCCATTCTGTCACATTTGAATAAATTCCAAACACCTTTGAAGTTGTCATGACCTCCTTTTGCAAGCTCTTTGAGATCTACAGATGAAAAGCACTATATTATACTAGATAGATATTATCATCTATTTCTTTATACACTTAGGGACAACTGCCATTTATTTTCAGCTACGTGTCACATCAAATAATGTTTAAGTTCCAGATTTGCTAAATGTTCAAAAATGGTTTCCATCTGCATCATTGAATGTCACTCTTTGTCTTGGGGCAATATTCTGGAGAATTTCCAGAGCCATGTGCTGAAATGGACAGCTTCAACATCTAATTATATTTTGGAATTGTTTGTGTGTAACTTCTTTGTACATATAAATTTATAGAGAGAGAATTTTTTTGTAAACTAATTCATGCTTTAACAGAAGTTTCTTTTCAGTTACCTGCCTGTAATATTCTTCCAATGATATTAATTGTCTGAGAACTATGTCACTTAAGGGTACAGTCTGTCCAGAATAGGACTTGATAGAGATATTAGAGTCCATATGGTATCACAAGCACATTCTGCACACATGTCAAACAAAAAAATGCAGATAGACTGTCATATGCAACACCAAGTGCAGGTGTATTAACTTTGACTAAGTATGGCACTAATTTCTAATTAAAGATACATCTTTCTTGATTGAAGCAGGCTAGTATCCTACTGTTTTGGCAAAATGAGCAAAGCAAGCTTGTGATGATTGTGCACAATAATCCCTGTAGGTGTACCCTAAATGCAATAATTTTTTTTAAATGGCCATGAAAGAGCAAGGGCTTGATTTCCCAGTTTGCAAGACCCAACATACGAGACAGAGAAAATGGCTGTCATGCCCTATCCTTTAGCTATTATTTGGCAGCACCGACTGATAACTAACTGGCTAGTAGCTAATTAACCACAATGTAATTTGCCAGCATTTTTTTTCTGCTACATGAGCTTTTAGTAGGCCATTCTCAGATCTTTTACCCCAAAGAAAGAAATAATCTTTAAATTCCTGGTGCTCTGTGGAGTGTGTGTAGCCATATCCAACATGGGAGTAACCTGCAACATAGAATCATAGAATTGTCTAGGTTGGAAGGGACCTTTAAGATCATCTAGTCCAACCATCAACCTACCTCTGATTAAAAAAAAAAAAAATTAAAACAAAAGAAAACCATATAAAAGAACCCCCCACATTACTAAACTATGTCTCTAAGCACTATGTCAACCCATCTTTTGAAATTATCCAAAACCTCCAACATCCTGGCTAGCCTTCAGTCTTGGGGCATGAGTGATACCAATGGCTGCAGACAGATCTGCATTGCAAGATGTAAGGATGGCAAATCAGATCAAGATGGAAGCTTTCTGGGTTCAGTCTTGTCAAAGCGCTCTACCATGTACATTCCATCTTTCTTGTACTCAATATGGGCAAAACCTGACTCGGGCACATGATGTGAGCAAACTCACTATGTGCAGGGTGCACAGCGTGGAGCAGCTTCTCTCCTCTCTGGGCTTTCTCATCCCAAGGCAGTAACTGATTCACTCCATATCAGTGCTTGGGAATGAGCTGATATATATTTGCTGTATGGATAGCCATAGTGTTAGTGCTGTTATGGATCAAAACAGAGAGAGGATCTGTTTGGAAATATAGACACCCCTAAACATAGTTACACCACTTCTTGTAGCTTAGTAATTGCATTTAGGACTTTGTTCCAGGTACCTGTGAAATGCTGCACTGTACTTTATAGATATTTCTATTTCAAGGTACCTTTATTTAGAGGGGTCTATGAAGTTTATGCTAGTCTGCTCAAACTCTAAAAGAGAAGAGTCACCTACTATCAGGAACTGTGTATTCTGCTGTATTTGCTAAGTTAAATCTCTGTTATTAAAGAGAAGACCTTATCTTAGGCCTTCACTGAATGATATGGAAGTGTCATTGCTAAAGAGGACTACATTAGGGAGATGTATATTTCTAAAATTGTTTGCAGAGTAGCGGAAAGCAAACAAGAAAATGTTCTGCCTTTATTTTGCATAGAGTACACTTTATTTCCAAAAGGAGGATTATGAGATCACTCATAATTTTCCTATGAAAAAATAATGAAACCTTTAATGAACCCTAAATGTAAGATCATCCCTTTTTTTGCCAGAGAAAACTTCAGATGTCTTGACACTCTTCTAAAATCTATTGGGGAACAAAGGGAAATGCTCCGCTAGTTCTGCCATGCATTATTTAGTGGAGAAAACAAAATCTGTTTGTAGAAAATTAAGCTACAATTTAGAAAATAAAATCAGATGAGGCAATTCAATTGCCTGAAGTCTAAAAAATGCTGCAACAAATGTAAACAACTACCGGTAAATTAGTTTAAGCATTATCGATGTCATTTTTTATCTTGCAGCCCAGGTATAACATCTGCTTTTTAATAATATACTCATTGTTCCCTAGAATTTCAACCCAGTAGTGATCTGAATTGTATTGTTCAGGACACCAGATGGCAAGAGGTAATTTTTTGTGAATACTATGATCCCTTTTACCTTAAGCACTGTGCTACTTCATGCATGATGCATCTTGAGCCTTCAGGTGCTTCCACACCATGTCTACATACACTGAGGCTGTAAGTCATGAAGGAAGAAAAGTAAGCTGAAAGGCAGACCCTGTGCAAGTCCAAAGGGGGATAATAAGCTGGTGATGAACAGATCTAAATCAGAAAATAATAAAAGAAATCAATAACTAAGGAAATTCTTTGTTCACACAGGTGAATGTACAGTTCAGTCTGTTTAGAAAATAAAATGTAAGATTCTGTGGAGATTGGCTTTAAAACTACAGCTGGTAGTAAATACCAAGTGGGAAACAGGGAAATATATGAGCTAACAAACACTGCAAGCATGTGAGCAAATAACTAAGTAAAATTCTGGCTCTGCGTCAGAGCATTTTAATGGCCAGAAAGGGAAGTTTTGGGGCAGTCTTCTTCTTGGAGCAGTGAGGATACAAACTGATTTAGTATTAATTTCCAACTTGATAAAGTTGTGACAGGAATTACAGAAATACTTGTCTGTGATTGCTTTGTGGTCTCCTTAGTGAACTAAGGAATCCCATCTACTACCTGTGTGTCATGTGTGTGCTTCCAGCTTCTAAAAATCAGACTGACACCAAATTAAATGAGCATTTTTCTTTTCGGTAGATAATTTCAGTCCAAAAAAAACTTATATTGTAACCGGACAACATAAATTAAGGGTGGGAGAATGTAATGGTTATAGTTCACGAGTTGTGGATAAGAAACTGAGACAGGGGAAATAGCCTGACACCCACAAGAATTTAGACATCTGAGCCTGGGTCTACACAGCGCAGTGGGACTTGAGAAAACAATACCTGAAGTAGCAGAACCACATAGTGTGGGAAAGAGCCACTTCTGTGTTCGGGCCTCAAAAGCAGAACAGACACAGTAAGGACTCACCACCTATGCCTGTATTGGGGAAGGAAACAGTCCAGAGTCACCCTCTAGCTTTTGAGCCAAATGGTACACCATAGATTGCATCCATAGACTCTGTTATCCACCAGAACATGGTAGATTGTCCAAACTGCCTGTTGAGAATGCTCCCTCACACGTGCAAAAGCTGAGGACTATTTTGGGGGTTATCTGGAAGAGTGTTAACTGGACCTAGGCCAAAACCAAACCAGGGACTGAATACTGCAAAGCTGGGTACATGTGCTCGGTCCTTCAGAGTCCCTAACTCTTCTCAGCTTGATATTATAGATGCAGCCACTGGGACTAATTAAGCTAGGCACTGTGCTGTATTGATATAGATGTAATGCTCCACTCTAAAGTTCCTATAGATTAAGAAAAACTTCATAACTTATAACTCTGTCAGACTTTCTGACATATTAATTGTATTTAGAAACCATACTTTTCAGAGCATAAAACACTTTTCCAACTAGGTAGTGTGGGAACAGTTTTTGATAATGAAATCAGCCTATGGTTTTGAATTTCTTTTATCATTATGTCAGGTTTTATTTCTGGTATCTTTGCATCTTAGCATGTGGAAAAAAGAAATATTAAGTGCAGAAAAGCCTTTGTATTTTTTTTTTTCAGTTAGAATCTATTTCACAGAAACATTCACCGTTTCATTTCTGGATTGTGGATATCCCAAAATGAAAGCTGTACAGTTATAGCAAGACAGCCTTCAGGAGGCTGTCTACACTGATAAGAAATAGACTCTGAAGGGCGATAGAAGATTTCAGCTACTCGTCGTCTGACCCGTATTTAAACAAGTGTTGTAGATACCTTCCTGATTTCTCCATCCAGGCTATAGTGGGTACATAGGCCCTTCAAGTTAAAAAAAGAGTGTTTCTTGTTTAATGCAGTGTTTACAGTTTGTTAGATATCCAAAGTAAGCTGAACTTGTGTAGATGTAGCCTTCATTTCCTTTGAACTGCTATAGCTTCCCCAGTGTAACACCTGAATAGCAGCAACGTAGGCACAGTTCTCAGCCTGTTGTTTTCCTTTGCTGCATTTCAGTAACTTAAAGGTGTGACTTTGTAATATCACTTCTTCAAAGACTCATGAAATTCTGGTGCTTTTGATGGCTTGCCACAGCCAGTTGCCCCATTAAGATGTCTCTGTAAGAAATATGTTGTTACCGAACCTTGCTTTGAAAAAGCCAGAGATCAACAGAAGAGCTCTGACAACCTGAAAAATATGATTTAGAGACAAATATCTTTGTTTAATTTAGGTTCCTTTGTATCTGAGTACCAACATGATGTTTTTTCAGCTGATAAGAGCAGAAACCAAATAACGATGCATTTGCTTCTGAAGCTTATGGAGTAAGGTGAATTTTGATTGACAAAGCAGAATAAAAGCATGTTATATGATGAATAACTTTTATTGTTTCAGTAAGTTGCTCTATCTCTAAATTTCATCATAGCTAATCCTGTTTTAGAAAGACAGATACTTAATTATTTATATTTTATTTCTCTGAGCTTATTGCAGAATTTTGCTTTACCTCTACTGATAAATATGTAGAATACACATATAAAAAGTTAAAATATGTTTTTGATACTTATTCAACAAGGCCAATTTTGACTAAAAAAGAAGAGTGTTGCCTTTTGAGTTTATCATTTTAATCAAAATGTGCTCATCTTTAAATTTCATTAAAATTAAACCGGTACTAAGAAGATAGGTCTTAAATTATTGATGTTTTCTCTCTCCAAACTTAACGAAAGTATTTTTACCTTTGCTGATAAAGTGAAGAATGAAATTTCGTCACTTCACAATGCATAGGCACCAGAAAACATGCAGCACTGAATTACAATGACATACAGTCTCCTCTGAGTCATTATATGATATATCATCAAATGTCATGCAATAACTCCTTTTTGCTTCAGGGGATCATTATAATTAAAGGGACCAGTGAAGCTGGTGTTTCTGGCCTGGAATGGGAAAAGTTAAACTTATTGATGATAATTGACTGTTTTAGTGAAAGCTGGGTTTCCTTATAAACAAATAGTCCATAGCTCATTTGTAGAAGAAATATGAAAGTATTGCTTGGCTAGTTGAATATATCCGTATTTTCTACAGGGAAGTGTTAGGGTAGGAAAAACTAAAATTTTCTTATGAATTACTGTACTTTTTTGTAATAACCTTTAGCGAACTCAGCACAGCAGATTCACTGCAATGGGGATTTCAGCCCAGTATAAGCTCATAACATGTTTTGGAAAACTGGAACCATTAATGAAAATGGTAATTGACAAAGTACCATAAAAGAAAGAGCTGAAGAGGGTACACTTTGCTAGCAAGCACTGTGTACTACCAGAATCCCAGCAAGCGTGTTACCATCACCACTGAACTACTGAGGACCCTAGAGGGAAGCGATGCAACCAATGAGACTGCTCCCTAGTTGAACTCACCTGAAAAAAAGGATTACAGACAAGACTAATGAGACGATACCGGATGCATAAATTCAGTCTACATCCAGAGTAACTGTTTTGGCTGACTGTCAATCCAGAGTTGGATTGCTGACAGAAAGATTAGTCCTTTCAAGGCTTGCAAACATCAACAAAAAGCCATATTTTCCAGATTGCTTCTTTTCCTCTATTTCTCTTTGTATCTATCTGTTTTGTTAGAGCAAGATAGCAGCAGAACTTAAAGGTGAGCTAAACATGCTCCATTAGGAGCTGTATGGCAAATCAGAGAACTCTAATGGAGATGTTTTACACAAAGGCTTTTTCCTTTCCAATAAAAGGGGAATTGAAAGTAGCTTTTACACTGGGATTTATCATCCAAACTTCAATTTATTGAGAGTAATGTACTAATACTGCTAAATTTAAAAGCAAGAAAGCAATTCAATTTCACTTGCTGGGAACAGCAGGCAATATTACTGTTATCTGTTGGAGAGAGCTCAAGGTACTCTCAGCCTTTCAGTTTTCCTCTTATCTCCCCTGGATTTTAAGCATACTCTTGCTTGTAAAACTCTTCGTCTCTCCCAGAGGTGGACTGAATTTTTCCTGGCCTGCCCTTCTTAAGTTAAGTAAAGTTTCTCCTTTTAATCTCTAATTTGCTATATTTAATTTGTTTCTGGGGATCTGGGGACAAACCAGGAAAAATGGTTCTTCCAATTTGTAGAGCAACAGGATGCAAAACCTTGTTCATGTTCTCCTTCTGGACTAAAGAGAATCGAGGCAAAGGAAAGGGATTGCTTACCAGTCTCGTATCTTTATTATGTCTTCTACATTATTGATTTGACTATTTCTGCATTCTACCCACTTATATTTTTGTCATCTGCTGTGCCTTGAATCTCATAATAGCAGAGATATCTCTAACAATGTTTAGGTTGTTTTCTACTGGAGAAGCTTTGAAGGTACACAGAATTGCATCGTACACTAACACACACATTTCCGTATGGTACTGATATATATAGATAGATACATTTTCTATAAGCAATTAGACTCTAAGATCACCTTCCTGAGACACTCCTAACTTTTACCAGAAGTACATTTCATCTAAAAATGATGGAACTTTGAGATGGTTGACTAACAATCTTCTTTTACACTGCCTGTTTTATTTTCAAAATATTTTATCCTGTTTTGGGATCATTTATTCTGTAAATCGTGGTCAAATCAGGTAAATGGGTGAATAATAAGTAATATAAAATCTTTATAAGCATAGAAATTCAAGGCCCAGACAGGAAAAGTATAGTATCAAAATGGCTCAGCTAGGACAGTGATAGTGACTGTGAAAGGCTGAAGGTGATTAGAAGCTGAAGTTTCCAGGGTAGGGAAATGCAAGATTGATTTCTTATTTCTAAAACTTTCATTTTTAAGGATTTACTATTTGAACAATGACCATTGTTGTCTTTTAAGGGATGCTTTTACAGCTATTCCTCATTAAGTAATGTGATGAATGTTGTCATTATAGCTGTTTGAGGAAAAAATAAGGTTGCCAGGGCTATAAACCAAAAAATGTGCCACTTACAAATTGTAAACATCTTTAAAGTCCTATTTACCAGAGAGATATTGAATCATTGCTAAGCAAATATTTCTTTGAAGCAGAGGACTGTCCAAAAATAAGCTAAAGAAAGTGCAGTTAACTGTTGTTTTACAGTTTTGGGAATCATTTGCAGCTACTTGTTTTGTGGCTCATCATAAATAACAATGATCATTTAGAAACCAGACATTAAGTGCAGCTGATCCCAGCCATGCTTCCCGAGGGTTGAATTGATCTTATCTGAATCTCATCTCATCTCATCTGTCTTCTAAACCTCAGGCATCATCTCTAAACGACCAGTTTAGACTCTCTCTACACTCAGAGAGATGTTTGTTCAAAGCATGATTCATCCTACCAGTGTTAATAAGAAGGAATGGGGAAGCACCCATTTTGCTCCTCTTCAGAGTCAGGAGTGAACCCCAACATCTATGCTTCTAAATTTTAGTTGGCAAAAACTGAGTTGGGTAGATCTAGGCCTGACTGAATGCCTTAAAAAGGATTTTTTCCTTCTTAATATAGGAAACACAGCTTTCTAAGATAGTGAATCAGAAGTAAGGTATTTTTTTGGAAGTGTAAATCATATCAATACACAGTTTTCACACAAAAAAAGTTACATTAGCTAAATACTAGTATCTCCTGGTTTTGAGATAAAGTGTGTTTAAAGCAAATGAAAAAAAAAACGGGCCCAACAGCTTATTGAATATGTCAGATTAGACTAGATATGTAAGTCGTTGAAATATTTTCACACTAGTTTTCATGCAAACAAAAAGTTCAGGAAGAAAGTGTAATGGAGTATAAGCCTGCTTGTCTAGGTATATAATGTGCATGTATGTATAAACAGACAAGTCTATGATATCTTTGAAACCAGTATTGATAAAGAGCAAATAACTGCCTTCATTCTCTGGATATTATTTAAAAGTTGTTCCCTGGACTATTAAACACTAAAAGTTTTGCTTCTCTGTATGAGAAGGCACACATCTGAAAAAGCTGTACTAATATTTAGATTCATTTTGAAAATTGGTATATGTGATTACACTTTAAGTTTTCAGTTCTGTTAAAAAAATGGGCAATTAGAACTATCTTATCATGCTTTCCCTTAATTAAAGCAACTTGTGTATATCCAGGCCTTTTTCTTGCAGAAGGATTGTCTTCATGTAAAACTGATGGTTTTATACACGAGCTCTACAAATGGGGCCAAGGCTTTCCCCCGAGTTAAGGTTAGCAATGTAGAAATCATTTAACCTGACAGCTTGAACCAACTTAAACACAAAAGAACAGAAGACACCTTTCTTTATTTCTGCTGATAAACTTATGTCATAGCCAAGACCAGTAAATTTGCTGTTCAAAAATCTCATTGAAAAGATGAGTTTACCTTTTTTTTAATGTCACAAAAGCCTAGTAAGAAGTGTGACAGAGGGGATGAAAATGAATAAATAAACAGATGTAAGTCGTGTGTTATACTGAAATTAAAGTCACCGTGCATGAATTCAGAGGTAATGTGATAAAGAAGCATGCAAAGACATGATTCAATTACAAGAATACAGTTCTCACAAACATCTGGAAACACTACTGCTATTTTCACACCTTTTAACTAATCAATTCCAGTTTCACACAGAAGTCTCAAGAGGTCCTTAATTCCTTAATGTCATAAGTTGCTTTTTAAAATCTAAAATTAAAATATGCCAGGATTAGAGAGATGGCTTAGTGCATTTTTATGAATTCCACATTGTAGTGACCAAAACTTTGCAACCTCCTTTTGTTGGTCTTTTACTGGAAGGTGTGGCAATTAGGAAGTAAGAACCAATAAACGAAATAAAATAAAAAAAAATATCCATGGATTTAAGAGAACTTGCTTGAACAATCCATCTTACCAGGTTGCTCCCTGTCAAGTGGGGATTTACAGCAGCCACAAAGCCAATGAAACTCAGTCAAGAATTGTTATTATTTGTAAGCAAGATGCTTCCTAAGGGCTTACTGATTTCACATTAGCTATCACATTTCAAATGCCTTGTCTAAAGCAGAGACAGATTTCTTGGAACTGCATGGCAAGGGCATGCTGGCCAGCTTTTCCCTCAGAATTTCCAGGGCTTTATAACCTTGATTGTAGCACAAAATAAGCTTGTAGCAGGCACAAATGAGCAAACAAGCACTGTAACTGGAGGCAGGGGGAGGGAGGGGAGAAAGGGGAGGAGGGAAAGTAACTGGTATGTTTCATAACTTATTCAGGTTTTACTAATATTTTGTAAGAAGATTTTGGCACCAGAAGATCAATTCTTACTTTGCCTAAAGCAGTATTACCAGTTAAAAACTTGGGAAAACTTTCTAAAAGTAAGAATAAAGAAACTCTGGTAAAATTTGTCATTTCAGTAGGGACATTTCAATAACAGACATTGGAGGGGGTGGTGGTTTGTTTAGTTTTTGTTTTTCAGAAACAGGTAAAACATGTGTCCGGAATCATTTAAAAAAGAGTTTCTTCAGCTGTGGCCTGTGAGAAGGAATTATGACTTTCCTTTCAACGTCATTTCCTATATGAAAATCATTCCAGAAATCTTTTTTCTTCATTTGAAGCAGTTATTTAACAATAGTAATAGAGAAAGTTCAGCATCTTACAATTGTTAAGATTTGTTTCATTGATGATAGAGGTGAAATGGATTTCTGTTGCAAAGATGGTTTTACAAATCTAATTACTAGACTATCGTAGAGACGTATATATATAAAGTAAGGGAATTATGGTAGCTTGTAGTCAAGAATACCTCCTTCCCCTCCGTGTTGCTATTATATATCCCTTTTCACTTTTGTTTACCTGTCTATTTTTTTCATTGTAATTAGATTTTCCATTTGGTTTCACAAAAGCTGCAACCCAACAATATTGGCTGCAGATGATTCAGAAGCCTTTTCAAAGTAGTACATATTTAAGGGAAATGTTCCAAATGTAGATTCTGGCATTATCAAATAAGATTATGTAATACTTTCATTGGCTTAAAATTTCTCTAAGTAAATAAGATCTAGTAGCTAAATAAATTCAAAGAAACAGATGGCCCCTTTAAGGCATAGATTTACACATTTCTTCTAAACAGAGGAGTTATTGATCCAAACACTTTGTTATTATTATTATTTCTTCTACTGAGTGGCAAAGATGCCCCATCTCACCAGACAAAAATATGGCTGCAGAGGTACAGCGACAGGGAAAAGAATTAAGTTGAAGATGGGATTTTGATTTATGAAAGTAAAAGAGTACAACAGAGATGAAATGAAATAGAAGATTACAAAAGGAAAGAAATAAAAGCTCCAAGGGGAGTGGGTGGTGTGGACCACAGAACGCCAGCCGAAAATAACTCTTACTTGTCTTACTGGGAGGTAAAGAACCAGCCTCAGCCAAGTCAACTGCCTCTCTTACTGCACAGTACAGGGCACATATCCTTAAAATTCAATAATATGGAAATTGTCGAAGGAAGACTGAAAAAAAGCTGTTCCAAATCAACAAGATTTTCTTGTTTGCTTTAGCCCAGTGACACTAAAAGTTCCTATCAAAGCAGAGAAGAAAAAGAGAAAGGTAATTAGTTTCTTAGAAAAGTATGTCAAGGAAGAACATTAAAGAGCTAGGGAACATGTATCTTACTACTTTTCTTGTCTTCTATGCTATTCTTAACACACTTCCTCAACTCTTTTTAAATAATTTTCTTTCTTTTCTTTCTTTGGTGGTTTTTTTTTGTTTGTTTTGTTGGGGTTTTTTTGCTGCAGCATGGTTAATTTTTCAATTTGAAGAGCTATTGGTATAAAGCATGGCTCATTAGCTTTGGGAGGTAGCTAGTCTTCATTAATTCAGTTCTCACTTCATTTGCTTTGCATACAGTCATAATTAGCTTCAGAATAACTTTGGTAACTTCAGCAGATTTATAGCTTCAGTTTTATTCTGCATTTGGGTTTTTCTTCTTGTTTCAATGTCGTGTATGAATTTTAAAAAATCAAGAACAGCAATGATTGCTTTAGGGAATAATTTGGTTTTGCAATCTTTAGAGTGACAGTCTCTCTACGTCTCTCTCACTGCTGAGCTACATAAACAGTTAAAACAGTAAGCCTTGTGTAATCTCAGATGACTTTTTCTCACAAATAGGCAGAAATTCCCACTTTCTCTGGCATGCATTTTCTGGAGAAGCAATCCTTTCCCATATATGCCAATCCTCTCCATAGTGTATATGGCAGCAGAGGATCTGGCTGCTCATACTGTTCAGACCTGAGGAAGGAATCATGTCAGTCTTTCATTGATGTCCTACAGCCAAAAGAGGGTTTGGTTTATTCACCGGGCATGTACTGCTCTAGTAAGAGTACAGCCACAGCGCCACACTTCAAACTGGTTTACATAAGCTGGCAAGGCAGCCTTCGTATTTTAAGAAAGGCAAAGAGGTCACAGCTGAAGACAACAGAGCCACAGCATCTCCTAATGCCTCTGTAAGGTTGATAGGAAGTGTGTCAGGATATTTAGTACATCAGCCCACCCCCTGGCTGAGCTGATGATTTCTTTCTTCTTGAGGCAAAAGCACAATGCTTTACTCCACTAGACAGGGCTACACTGAGTAAGAAGAAGCCCTTCAGAGAAGTCTCAGAACTTTTAAATAGATTATCATTGTCTTGGCACACGTTCCAAGATACCACAACCAGAAAGATGACACACTTCCAGGAAGAAGCCACAGCAACTACTAGAGATATTCCCAAGAATTTCTGATGCCGTACAGGAGCTTCAGTGAAAAACATCTGTGGTAGAAATAAGGTGTGCAGTCCCCCACAGACACCCTTTGAGAACTGGGATGGTCAAAGCACAGAGCAAGGGCAGGACTTACAAATACAATGCTAAGAGCAATGTTGCAAAGGCTGCTGTTTTCCTGGCTTAAATGGAAGTCAAAAAGGTCTGGAATCTGTGTGCATTCACTGTGTGCTCAGCCACCATGAACTGTTGCACTGCCTGCAAATCCCACCAAAACCTTCTCACTCCAATATTTCCCAGAAAACAAGAAACACGTGAGTTCATGCTCTGTAGCTATTCTGCTTTTCCTTTACTTGAAAAGCCAGTTCACACAGTCTAAAACAAAATGAGGTTCTGAGGAGGTTTTACCAATGAGCTTCAAGTGTTTCAGTTCATGATAGAGGAGAAGTAAAGTGGTATTGTAAATGTTAATAGCCTGCCTAAGTCCTATTAATTGCTCTTCATGGACTACTAAGTCGTGGCTTCTCTGTAGCAGTCCATATGCTGACTTGGAGACACAGGATCTTGGAGAACAACTCTCCCCCACGGTTAGCCAACATGTGAGCAGGCCACTGAGCCAGTCTGAGAGCGTTCCTGGCACACTCCACACATCTCTAAGAAATGTGTTTTGTTTGCTCCGCAGTACCATCTCATCTTCATTTTAGCTCAAGAGTTAGGCTTTCGGGAGTGTGATCTGTCCCATACCACTGCCATGGGATGCGCACCTGTCAAGCCCAAGCCCAACACTTAGTAATATCCTTATATCTGTCATAAAAGCCATAGGCAATTTCACCCTGCATGCTCACAGGAATGATTAAACAACAACAGCAGGCCACCGTGCAGAGCAAATTGTTGACTGAGATCCAAACACGCAGCAAATCGAGCTGACTTAGCATGCGGAAGACTAACACTCCTGGCAGAGCCTCGGGAGCAGAAAGTATGTTTGAGCAGCTTGTTGTGCTGATCTGATTTCAGACAGCTCCCGGCACCTGCAGGGAAACAAGGGCAACCTGTTTTCAACAAACCCTGTGTCACCTGTCCCAGATGGCTGACTCTGTGATATCATCCCTCCCATATAAGAGACTTCCCCGAGAAGCTCGGAAAAATAATTGTGTATCATATTGGGCCTGCTGCACTTTGAACATGGAAGAACATCAACCTATATCCTTGAAGAGATGGGTGCAAAATTATTTGTGATCAGTTTTGATGCAGAAATCTCAGAACCTGCTAGTATGCCTAGACAAATGCAAGAGACTTTCTTTCTATCAGCACATACTCTTTTCTTATTTGTCAGATTGTTCTGGAGGTAGCTGGTGCTCGGATTGTCCTGTCTGCATCACACCATGGAATTAATTCTGAATTAGAATTCATTTTTAATTAGATCTCACTTTGCTTTAACCTTTTGTGCTGCAGTCTTACTGTGCTACCAGACTTGGCTGCCATTAGCCCAGTTTATGCTGCAGGTTCCTTCAGCCAGCAGGTCCCAGCCTGACCAGTCAGCTTTTGGAGTGGTCCCATCGCTCTGGAAGGTGGCTAGAGGTGACAACTTGCCATCACCACCAAAAATTCAAAAGGAAGGCAAGGTGGCCTTTTTAACTTCTAAAAACTCCACATGGTATGTCTATTCACAATATGAAACCCCTACAAAAGCTACAAAAGTGTAAATGAAAAGAGATTAGAGAGGGGTGAATTTAAGGGTACACGCTGACATCCCAATATGTACATTAGGTTGCAGTCCTGTCTTGACATATACGTAAGAACAGCAGAGCACTGAAAGTAGTTACGAAAAATACTGCTCAGCTGAGTACCTAATAATGTATGTTTAAAATATGTTCATAACTATTACATACACTATCAATAATTTTTCTCTGTCTGTTTAATGTACAGGCAATTGAGGGTTATAATTTTTTGAGTCTGAGAACTGTTACTCAAGGTCTATAAAAAGAAAGCTGCAGGGCAGCTGTTCTGGAATATCAAGAGAGTTCACCAGAGGGACAGTGCTATTTTCCAAAATAAATGTATTGTTCTGCGCTGGGCGGGGTGGAGGGGAGAGAGAGAGAGAGAGAGAGTGCAGGGCTCTTTCAACATGTCAGCAGGAAAGGCCTGACAATAAATGGAATATTAAAACAGCTGGTTTAAAAAAATAGAAAAAAGAGAGGACTATAGGTAAAAGAGAAAATCTTATGTCCCTTCAAATACTGGGAACCTCTCCAAGGTTGGGATCTGTGCAACAGACCATGGGAAAGTCCGTCTGGGGTCCATCTAATGCTGCACAAAATCGGGGTTCCCAGTTCCTGAAACGATGTAAGGTTTTCTCACTATCTATATTCCTCTTTTTATTTTGTCTTCCCGAAGCAACTATTTTAATATGCCTTTTGTTGTCAAGCCTTTCTTGCTGACATCCAGAAACAACCCTGGACCATCTCTCCCACACACACCTCCTTCCACCCCCTGTGCAGAACACGTATCTGGACAATAGTTACTACAGAAGAGCTGTGACGCTTTAAATTCGTACCCTACATTAATGATTTCCCTATACAGTAAGACTCTTCTCACTGACACACTCGACACACAGTCAGAGACCGCTGCTTGCAGCAGAGCAGAAATGCCTGAAACCAATTTGAGAAACTTTAATTCCAGGGCCTGCAGAAGCCAGAAAAGCTCTTTGTCAATTTTCAGGGTGGTGATCTTGCTTTTATCATCCCAATTATCCACTACACAAATGGAGAGGTCTTAGGTGAAGTATCTAAGGTTGCCCATGCCTCAGTCTGGTGCGGAACTAGACTACAAACACTAAAATAGATCATGACAGACCTGGCAGGATACGGGGACTAATTGCTGAAAGAATCCATATTTCAAACTAGGGAAAGTTTTGCAAAGTTTTTATTAATATTTGAAAAAATACCATTTCTCCCTGCCTAATGCATCAATACTGTCTCTGCCTCACATGCATTCTAGGTAGAACACAGCAGTGAGATGCACAAAGCTATCAGCAAATGTTTTTAGCTGCATTTTCTCTACCTCTCCTTTCCTAGATGTTTGCCCTTTAAGAATTCCGTCAAAAGACTCTAAAAGTTTGCTATAATAAGGCAAAGACTACTGAGAGAGAACATAGGTTCAGCAGTAAAAGTCTGCCTCTGAGTTTGAGAGATGCAACAAATTGCCTTAAAAAAAAAATTACAAGCAATGCTGTGAACGTTCCAACATCTGGAAAAGGATTTGTGTTGCTAGCTGCCATGAATAGTCCCTAATTATACTGAGCATCTTTACACCAAGAAACAGGGTTTATCAGCACCAGACTCTGGGCTGCAATCAAATGTGCTCAGTAAATTCTACCTCCAAGAATTTAAAGATGCATTGAAAAGTTGTAATGACGCGTACAATTGGAAACATTTATCAGTGATTCTGTCCCAGTATGAGCCAAGCAATTGTCTGAAATCACTGGAAGCTGGTCCATAGGCTATTCAAAGTCTAGACTGAAGAACTGATTGAGCTTGCATATTTCTTTTTAACAACTTGTGCTTTCTGACTTCAAACTAATGGGGATGCATGCTGTATGATTGAGAGAAACTTTGACTAAGTACATTCAAAATCTACCATTATATCTTGACATAGTCCAGCTTTTGAACACTTCAGTCTTGATTTCCCATTCTAAGTGGAAGACAGCAACACCACTGGAGGACCTGGGGTCATTTTTCCTGTTCATTTGTATAATCCAGCATGAAGTTGAGAAATTTCAGCAAGAAATTTAGACCCAAATCCCCATGGCATCTCAAATCTTTTGTGGTCGGGCTTTGTCAGCAGGAAAACTGCAACCACATCATCATATATATTTTGCAAAAGTGTTGTCAAGAATCTAAAATCATTACACTGCCTTTTGCCACTCAAATATAAAATTCCCTGATGGTCATATCCACGTCATGTGTCCCTGTTTTGCTGTTATAAAGATCTGTTACATGATGAAATGTTATGGATTTGGTTTGGATAGAGTTAATATTTTTAGTAGCTGGTATAGTGCTATGTTATGGATTTGGAATGGGAAGTATTTTTGATAGTGCATTGGTGTTTTCAGTTGTTGCTAAGCTCTCAAGGCCTTTTCTGTTCCTCACACCACCCCACCAACAAGCAGGCTGGGAGGGCACAAGAAGTTGGGAGGGGGTACAGACAGGACAGCTGACCCCAACTGACCAAAGGAGTATTCCATATCATATGATGTCATGCTCAGCGCATAAAGCTGGGGGAAGAAGAAGGAAGGGGAGGACATTCGGGGTCATGGCATTTTTCTTCCCAAGTCTCCATTACGTGTGAGGGAGCCCTGCTTTCCTGGGAATGGCTGAACACCTGCCTGCCGATGGGAAGCAGTGATTGAATTCCTTGTTTCACTTTGCTTGTGTGCGCGGTTTTGGCTTTACCTATTAAACTGTCTTTATCACAAGTTTTTTTCTCACTTTTAATGGTTCTAGCTGCTGCTTTGGTTTAAACCATGGCATGAAGAAGTGTAATATTACTGCAATTCATCTGTCAATTGAAAGCTTCAATCTAAACACAGTTCCTTCATAACAAATCACTTTTAAGATTAAAAAGTGGTCTTTTGTCATTAATGAAGAAGCTTTCATGTAAGAGAAAGATAGAGGTAATATTTGGGATACCATCAACCGAGTGTATATCTATCTCTTAACTGGGAAAAATCTAGCCATTTTGCTCGAATACCAAAAAGCAATAGATATATGGAGTAGAGGTGACCCATTATTGTTCATCATTTAATGATAAAAGGGGTGGAGTGATCATCAAGGATTATTATCTAAAAGGTGATTAAATTTCTAGATTTTTAAAATATGGAAGAAGAAGGGTTACCAGTGCTGCAGAAAGCTTTCACTTATGTCTAGCCAGCTACCAGAGAGGCCTCCTAGTATGCAGCTCTCCAGCCGTGATGAGTTCTTTGAGCTAAGTGAACTGAAACAGAGAACAGTGTACAGAGAGCTTGAAACAGGCTCTCAGGGAGCCATCCGCTGACCAGAAACCCTCTCCTTCCTTCTGACCCTGTCCAGATGCAGCTGGACCCATCTTGTGGCTATGCAGAGCTGAGGTGTCCTGACAGAGGCACTCCTAGCAGGTGTCCACAGGTCCTGGTTCAGCACCAAAGCCACCTATCACTTTCTTCCAAAGCCTTGCAAGTAGTCCCCCTCTTGGAAGACCAGGCAGAACATAGCCCTTATAAAAGCACCATGAAAAGCCAAATGATAAATCGACATTCCTTCAGTCTGAAATTAAAACCTATGTCAATTGTAATAGCAGAAATATATGTTTTAAATTGGACTCAAATTGCTTTCAGCAAAAAGACATCACGAGCAGATTGAAGGTTGCAAAAAAATAGCAGCTGACAACATCAGTAATCCCTGGGTTGCTGCAGAGAACAAAAAAGCCTCTCCCATTGAATTTCACCTGCAGAAAGCCACTGCAGCCTAGAGTGGCTGGATGTGTGAAAAGCACACATTTTTGAAATGAGCATTAGGACCTCAGTAGGTCAAAATACAAACATGAAAAGAAGCTCGATATTTCAAAGAATATGGAAGTCTACCAGTGCAGCTGAATGCGACCTGAACTACAAAGCTGCAGATTTTTGCCCTGCCAGGATTCAGCTCTACAAATGCTTAATCAGTCACCCTAACAACAGGACAAGGCTCTGAACTGCTTTGCCTGCTCACGGGAGTATGTTGTTGGCATTATCCTGTAATGACACAACAGATTTTATAGACAAATTTTACTGCAAAAGCAATTCCTCTCATTTTCATCTTAAAAAAATCTGCATGGTAATTAACTTCACAGCAGCATCATTTGGCAAAATAATACCGTACATAGAATAAAATATTCATTAATAATTGACTATGAAAACTATAGTTAAACTATGTTCAACTAACATAATAGCCAACAGCTATAAGAATATAGAGGGCATGGGTCTTCTCAAGAACAAAATATCCAAAACGCAAAAGTGTTTGAGAGTGAGTAACTGTAGTAAAACTGCAAAGGCCCACGAGAAAAAGAGAGGATTGCTGGGGATACAGGGCGTACTTTGTACAAAATTTTGTAAATTTAGAATATAGATATATAATACAAAATGTAGATATAGATACAAAATACAAAATATAGAATACTTCTGAGAATGAGATTATTGATAATTCCTCCAAACCCAAGTAATTTATTTCTTCTAATGATCTACAAGGGACAGCCAACGGTCTCTTTTCAATGATGATTTAAACTGCAAGGAGACAAAACTGCATTACAAATGACAAAGACTGATAGCAACATGTGATAACATGTGGTAGAATATAGAATGAAATCACTGATAACCATGCATTGAATCAGGCCTTCTTTTTCCAGATTAAAGCTCTGGTCTTATCCTTTTACATTGCCTTTCCACAGTCCTCTTAATTTCAATTTGTTATTCCTTAATAGAAAACCAAACACAGACCTAGTTACCACATTTGACTGTGGTGTGGCACATTTTCTGTCTCTCTTCTTTCCTTGGATGTATCAAAATTTGCTAAGTAATCTTTCTGCCTGAAAGAGAGTGAAGCTCAATGGAACTCCTGTCCAATGCTTTGGCTTTCATATGTTAAGTGTCTGCAAAACTTTTTAGGTAGAAAAGAAAACAAAGGCAATAGGAATATTTTTTCCCAAGCTGTTTTTTTCCACTCTGTAGCTCACCTTTCATAATTATTCTACCCATGCAGCCTGACTTCTGCTGGAAAATAAACCAGAAGCAGAGAATTGATATGTCTTTTCCAAAAAAGAAGTGTTGGAAACGAGCATATGAAAAGTCCAGAATGCAGATATACATTTGATAAGAAGGATAAAAACCCAACTTCACGCAAGTTTCAAACAAGCTGAAAGGGTTCTGATTCATACCGTAAACTTATCACTAGACTACCAAATAAGCAACCAAAGTGTTCATACTGAATAAATTTAAACCCCAAATCTCAAACTTTTCTCTTTCCTTCATGCCAAACATGTATCCTATCAAAAAGAATCATCTGTCTCCATCTGTGCATCTACCGCTTCTCAAGTAGAGATGTATGAAGTCTTTTCCTTTTTTTTACTGTGAAAAAAGCAAAAAAACCCCACCTTAATCTCGTTAGAACCAAACACATCTTTTTTTTTTCCTATTTGTTTCAAGCTCCCAATTGCAAAAAGAGAAAAAGAGAAAAAATAATTTCCACAATTATGCATTAAAGAGTATTTTGCTTACTGAAACCAAAAGTCTTGTAACTGGCATTGAAAGGACAAAATCTATTCAGATTCTTCAGACAGCATTTCCAGCTGCAAGGGAAGAGAGTACTATATGTAGGCATCTATAACTGTTCCATGTGGTCATTATAATCACATTTCTCCCTTAGATCTTGTAAACTGGGGTGTGTGGAGAAAAAATTACAAAACTCACTAAAAGAAACACAAATATGTACTTGGTTTTGGGGGTTTCTAGGAACTCACATAATCACCTTTCATCACATACAAAGTCTAGTTACACTTTCAAACATAATTAAAAAGCACTAGAGTATTGTCTATTGAATATTGTCTAGGTCAGCGTCACTAATAGAATAACAGAAACTCTTTAATACTACCCACAACAGACAACAATTTTGGGTAGTAAATGAGAGCTATATTTCCTACTGGGAACATGGGATGGATGTAGATAACCTGTTTCATCATTACTCTGACTATTAACTAGAATCCTCATTCTCAGAAACAATTTACAGTCTTGTAAAGTCTTTAAGTAGACGGGACATGTGACACTTTCAAAAGAGAATTAAAGTCTCAAAATAGTTGCAGAATAGAGGAATAATTTGCATTTTTAATGTATCCAAATAGTGCTATTTTGCCCTAAAAAGAAAAGCAGAGTGGATTTACTCCAAAGGAGGTTAGTTTCAACAGTTCCGTCTACTGGTAACTAACATGCGAATTAACAGGGAAAGCCTCCCACCATGGAGGTACAACCATAGGCAGTTCACACTGGTAACCCTGCTAGAAATTAGCAACTGGACATCAAGGAAGAATTTCCAAGTGCTGAGATGAGATCATAATTCCTGCTTAGATTTTATCAGGATGCACTGCGCCCTTTTCTAATAAAATAATACCCCCCCTAAAAAAAGCAGACTGAGATGTATTTCTTTGTTGTTGTGTTGCCTGACCTTCTTTTTGACAGGGTTCTCCCTGTTCATACCCAAAACCAGAGACCATGTTAATTGCATTAAAAGAAAAACACCTAATGGATTATTAATGAAAAGAGAACAGGATAGAAGCCTGTTGCGTAGCCAAGTCAGACAACCTGTTTAGCAGCAGGAGGTGATTCTTCTAAGTGCAAAGATAACATTTATTCAGCCCTACCTAAAGACAGCTTTCATTTATTTTCAAGCTCTCAAAATGAAACTATTCACTGTTTAAACAAGAGAGCTGATCAAGAGATTCCCAACTTCAAAACATGGTGGAGTAGCAAAGATCTGACATTTGAAACTGCATGAGGATTGTTGTAGCATTTCAAAAGTTTCTGTGATACTTTATACACAGATAATTTTTTTAGATTTTAAACTTCTAATCTTAAATGCAGCAGATTTTCTATGAGCTTCACATGAAAGAAAATCACATTACTAACTTGTGTGAGGGTCTTAGGATTTAGTGTCTCCAGGAACTACTTCTCTCCAAAAATCGTCACCTATCTCAGTATTTAGATTCACGTTCAGGCTTCTTTCTCTATATTTTCCGATAACACCAATTTTAATCCTCTCCATTAAGCAATACAGTCTATAAATAATTAAATCTATGAAATGCATTATGATCTCAGCTTGAACTGTATCATCAGTATCACTTTCACTTGTGCACACTCTCTTCATATATATGGATTTATGTAATTATTTTGCCTGAGAAAAGAACTGTTGGCCTTCAGGTGTTTGGCTCTCTTGAAAATGTATTTCCACGCTTCATAAGCACGTAAAGTAGTTTTGTTTGCATATTCTCTCTCACAATTTGGTTTCACTGAAACCAAGGGAATAGAACATGCAATGCTAAGATCCCTTCCTGTTTTTTTTCCCCTCTTAAAAGGAAGGACTTCTTTCTTCCCATTGCTATAGCTACTCAGCACAGGACATAGGCCCTTTCAGTGCTGAACGGAACTAAACTCTGAACAGAAGATGATGGGGTTTCAGCTCATCAAATGTCATTAAAAAATAGCTCAGTGTACAATTAACCTGTTACTGTGTATCTACATAATTGCAAAGTCTATATGCTATGCAGGTGGAGAGATTTAAACCAAACAAGCTAAACCTAGCACGTTCAAAGCTCAGTGAATAATCATCATTCAAAGCCATTTGATACTCAGATCATCCGTGAGCCTCTGAGCGTGCCCGGTGAGCCGCACCAAAACTAGAGAAGCCCACTGTGAAGGAGGTGAACAACCACATACACAAACATAATGCCTGATTCTGTTCTAAGCAGATCCCATCCTGATGCTCTTGAGAACAGATTTCTTGATTAATCAAGGGCAAGGCAGGATAAGAGAAACTGTTTTGGATTGCTCGCCACCTCACCCGCATGCAAACGCACAGAAGTCAATCAACAGAGCTATTTACTGGGATACAGAATGTTCCCTCAGCTGAATGGATCCAGACGCTAATTTAATACTCCATGTCACCTCTCTTCTTCTGGACTATACCATTTCTCTTACTGCAGGTCACAGTGCTGGCAGGCTTCTAAGGCATAAGATGGTGCCCAGCCCTGCACAGAAATATCTGACTTCTAGGCAGGCAATGGCTAGCCATAAGCATTTGGCAGAAACATGATTCAGAGAAATTTATCTTTGGAAGTGGACAGCACTGGACCTTCTTGATCCATTTTGCTCCCCAAGTTCTGCTATACATAGAGCTGACTCCCTCTCCAGCCTGGTGTCTCTAGGCGTCTCAGCATATACAGTACATCAGTTCTCTGAAAGGATCTAAGTGCCCTTTTAGAAGTGGGTATTTCAGGGAAAAGGAGATGAACGGTGCCACTGAGTAGTACCACTGAGGTGGCAAGGTGAACTGGCTGAACACCGAGCTCATACTGGAGCTCATACATGTCCCTGCCTACTTCATAGTCAGTATCACTTGGTGGAGTTGTGACCTGCTGGGTGAGACCTTGCTACAAGTACCCTAGGGACAGTCCAGAAAAACCGTGCAAGCCAAAACAAGAAGGCATGACCCCAAATAGTCTACCATTCCTGTGTCCATGTGTTGGTGGAAGATTGGTATTGAGCACCTTTTAAAATATGTAGGTCTCCCCAGGCCTGGAGTTGATGTGAAAAGGACATGATCTTTTCATGTAGAATATTTACCCACCTATAATACTGCCCATGTAACAAGATTGCACTTACCCACACACTTCAAATTTGCATTTTGGTGCACGCACAGACAAGCAGCTACCAGGAACAATTACTCTTAACTAGCAGGTTTCCAGGCACAAATTTGAACTCTTAAGGAACTCCAAGGAGAGCTTGGGTTTTGTCTTTTAACATTCTCGACATGTGATTAAGACTTTTTTTTAATAACATGTTCCACTGAAATTGGAAACATGTTCATTTTCCACTGAAATTCTTGGAAGTCCATGTATGAACCAGGAATGCATCATCAGCATTGACATGCTGGGTATCGATATCTGCAGGCTCCCTGGAAGAGTGTGCTCTGAGCTCCCTGCCGTCTCAGCACAACAGGAACGACATCTCCCCTGGGGGACTGGAAAACAGTATAAAATACCTCTGCTGGAGATGTGAGCAATACATTTTTAAAATTCTCAAAGGCACGCTTGTGTGATTTATCCCAGATGGACACATAGTCTGTTTTATGTAGCTCTTAAAGAACTTAGTCTTCTGAAGAAACAGAAGGTCTGAATTTGCTACACAATATTATCTTATCAAAGATCCACAGAAATTCTGATGTGCTAGTAAACAGCAGCGCTTCATCTATGTGTTTTGTTTTATTTTGTCTCTGCTATCACATTTATCAATCACATGTCCTAACTAGCATGACAAGGTTTCTCACAGCATATTTTGCTGCCTTTAATTTTAGATTTGTAGCTGCACTTGTTTCAAAGCTTCTTTTAATATTTCATTATATTTTTTTAATCTCCTGTGTTTGTGAAATATAATATGTGGTGGATGAAAAGCTGGACATCAGCCAGCAATGTACACTCACAGTCCAGAAGTCCAGCTGTATCCTGGGCTGCATCAAAAGAAGCGTTGCCAGCGGGTCGAGGGAGGTGATTCTGCTCCTCTACTTTGCTCTGGTGAGATCCAAGCTGGAGTACTGTGTCCAGCTCTGCAACCCTCAGCACAGGAAAGACATGGACCTGTTGGAGCAGATCCAGCAGAGGGCCACAAAAACGATCCAAGGCCTGAAGCACCTCTCCTATGAGGACAGGCTGAGAGAGCTGGGGTTGTTCGGCCTGAAGAAGGCTCCAGGGAGACATTAGTGCAGNCTCCAGGGAGACCTTAGTGCAGCCTTCTGGGACCTACAGGAAAGATGGGACAGACTTCTTAGCAGGGCCTGTTGCAATAGGACAGGAGGTAAGAGTTTTAAACTAAAAGTAGATAGATTTAGACTAGATATAAGGAAGAAATCTTTTACAGGGAAGGTGGTGAAACACTGGCATATGTTGACCAGAGAGGCGGTAGATGCCCCATCCCTGGAAACATTCAAGGTCAGGTTGGACCGGGCTCCAAGCAACCTGATCTAGTTGAAGATGTCCAGATGCCCAGTCCTTGCAGAGGGGTTGGACTAGATGACCTTTAAAAGTCCCTTCCCACCCAAACAATTCTATGATTTTATTTTTCTCTGAAGTATCATGGGTACTCAACTGCAGTCCTATCAGGATTTCAAGAGTCTCATACATTTTATGTTGGACGCTTCTTCTGTTCTTTTGATGACGAATGAAAAGTAGGAAAGGAATCACTGGATTAAAAATTTGTTACTTTGATGTGATCAGGCCAAGGTAAAATTTATCAGCATTAGCCACCTGCAGCTATTCAGAAACTACCTATTGTCAACTTACTCACCATCTATCATCTAGATAATGTCTCCTCCTCTAAGATGCAAGCACAGCTTTCTCTCTTTCTTGTTTTTATTACACACTACCACACAACATTCAAACACTGACTTGTCAGGTCATTCATCTTATGCCACGCTTGGTCTCCACCCCAGTCCGATTTTCCTTCCTTTTGAAAGTTTTTTACTGTGACGCCTTTGCCATACTTTTCCTTCCTCCAACAAAATCTGTGTTAGCTGTACTTGGAAAAGGCATTTGTGATTACCATCATCTCATCCCCCTTTTGCATTTTGTGAGGTTTCACTTCTACATCTCTCCTTCTCTTCTGTCCTTGTTAATAGTTTCCATATAAGTCTAAACTTCCTTGAAGGACAGAGGATATGGAGCAGATTTGAAGATAACTCCTTTCAGATGAGTCTTTCATCTAGGTTATTTGCATTTGGTGTTACTCTACACTTTTCTAGATGAGCATTATTAGGATTTTTGCTTTCTCTCCTGTTGTCTGAAGAGAACAGGTGTGCACCCAATACATATAATGTTTCAGGTTTATGTGTCCTCAGAAGTCATACAAATAATCTGCTGGCTAGGCACTTACAGATCTTGTCTGCCCGTTCCAGGAATAATACTGTCTGTACTAACAGCGTTAAAGCAATAATGACAACAACATCATTAAAATGGTTTTGGGAAAAACAAAAGAGTACAATTTCACAACAAATTTCCTCTCTGGCACTCTCAGTTTTTACTCTCCAATATTGACTCTAATATAATTTTATTCTTCCATCTGTCTACATATACTCTGTGTGAAGCTGGGGAGAACTTACACCAACTAAGTCAGCGTTGAGTAGCACAGATGCGTCTGTTGGTGAGAGATCACTAATATTTTCATCTGTCTAAGGCTTCCCAAGAAGTGAGTTTCTTACTTTCACAATGCTTCAAGAGCCCTTGTTGAATATGAAATGGTATTCTGAAATCCTGGCACCAAAAATATGTTTTATTCTACTTCAGAAAACAGCAAACGTGAAAAGACTATTGGAAAGACAGGAAGAATTCAAAGTCTGGTACTATTTCATGTTATCAGCAAAGCTAAGCTAAACATTTCTTTTATAAAGTCCTTACCTCAGTTAAAACAGCAGCTTATAATTGTGGGGGTTTGACACAGAAAAGACAAAACATGACCCAGCTCATATAACAATAAAAGCCCAAGACACAGACATAAAATGACCACTATATTGAAAGTATTTGTCCATCACTGTTCATTCAATAAGGTTTGATTCATTTTCCTGGCTATAAATAGGACATATTATTCCTCTGTTATGTGCAAATGTTATAATTCGAAGGATAACATATTGCAAACCTCAGTATCTCTGTGTTCCCTTGGAGACATCCCAGGCAAACTAATGATTTTCATTTCAGACTCTCATTTCACTCTGCACTTTTCATTGCTATGAGGGCTTTGTGGTGATCACAAAATGCTTACCCAAGCAAAATAAAACTAAAATTCATCTAAGGTACCCAGAAGTCTACTATACTACCCTTGGAAAATGTGTGTTACCCTTTTCAGTATTAAAATGTGAATGTATAACCTTTTTTTTTTTTTTTTTCTTTTGCTTTCATCCAAGTTCACATTATCAATAGCGACACAAAAGCGACATATTTTCAGGTCCAGAAGTAAAACATTCCCTTTTCTCTAGCTAGTCAAAGTAATCTTAATGTCCCTTTTTAAACCAAAATCTGTAGTTATGATGTCCTGTAGAACAAATTTTGTCATATGTTTCATTACACATACCTGCCATTTGTATTTCATCTCAAAATGGGAATCAGTATACAATTTCTAATTTTTACTTTATTCACCAAATGCTGACTTCTGATTTCCTAATGTATTTGAGACAAAGTTTTCTTTTATATTTAAACATTTTTACCAGCCTTTTCTGATTCAAATCCTTCCACAAATTCATTTTCTACTGCATATTTAATTGTTTCTTTTTTAAAATAGTTTTACAGTTTTTTAATTTTAACATTAAAAAAGGTTGTCTGTTATGCATTAAAATCAATGGAGACTACCAAACATTTCTTAACCCTGAAATAGTGCTTTTTCTCACAACCTCAAGTTTACATCAGGCGTAAATCACACAGAACTGAACAGACCTTTGATATACAAATTACTTCATAAAAACAAAGTAGTAATCTAACTCAAAAAAATTAACCTACTCAAGACATGACAAACCATCCTCTTGTGCTCTGAACCTTTAAAGAGACCTGTTAGCAGTTAATGAGTGAGGTTTTTAGGTGTGTATTATTTCCAAGTTTGTTGCTAGTAGAGATGGCAACAATTCACAGACAAGCAATACCTGAAAAGGTATAGCAGTTGTTAGACTAAATTGCTTCCAATACTTATCAAAGGCAATTCAACAAATGCTGGATACAAAAATGGGTATTGGACACTAATATTGTTAAAAAGTTAAGATCTATGTACAGATAAATGGCTTACAAACATGCTGCAAAAACTGTTTTAATGGCTGTTAACCCAGTATAGAAGAGACAAATTAAGCCATTAAACAGCAAATGTTTGTGAAGATGACAGTGAAAAAAGATGAGGCCATAAATTAAGTGTCCAAACTATCTCTGCAGGTATCACAAATAAAGATGCGAAAGTAAAAAGAAGAGTAACTCCCTTATATGGCATGTGTGAATATTCATTTCTAGAAAGTAATTTGTCTGTATTCTTTTTTAGTGTTGATAACTTCAGAAACAAAATTTACAGTTGCAAAATAATATGAGTATATATTATAAAATGGCCTTCTTACTAACTTCAGCATGCATATCGCAGAAGGGAGAGTCTCTTAAGTGAATACTGAACAAAGATAGGAGAGAGTAGCAAGT
This sequence comes from Arenaria interpres, assembly GCA_013399435.1. Lineage (NCBI taxonomy): Eukaryota > Metazoa > Chordata > Aves > Charadriiformes > Scolopacidae > Arenaria > Arenaria interpres. The sequence goes on from VXAK01015928.1 coordinate 53,017, forward strand.
AAGTATTCTGAAAAAAATCAGCCATTAAAACCACTCCTGAAAATGCTGTTAGTTTGTTTTCCCTCCAGTGTAAAATTTCACTCCTGAAATATGCTGTCTTCTGGTAGCACGATTTGTAAAGCCCGTACACAATAATTTGCTTGGCAGTCACAATTTAGTGATCCATTAAAGACTTATCTTTAGGCTCCAGTTCCCTGAACCCATCAATCAGAGCTAAAGCAATAAAAGCTTGCTGAGGGCAGAAGCTTTGGGGCTTATTTTCAGAACAGCTGAGCACCCTCAGCTGTCAAAGTCATAGCTACAGGTACCCAGAACAATCAAAAAAAAAAAATAAAGACGACCTGCATTCTGTCTGTTGGTTTCTTTCACCTGCACTGCCACAGAGCAGAGAAAATCTGCTTTTCTGTATTTCCCAGTAAGTCAATTTTCACATTTCCAAAAGTAATCTGCGTGCCAGTTTATTAAGATCAGAATCAGTCATTTGGCATAGTAACATATTTTTCTTGCTCACTGTAAAGAATTTCAAAAATTAAAGTTGACAAGGAAAGAGCTAGTAGACAATAAAGTTGTGCTACCATGAACAAGAGCGTTCAGGAGAAGATGGACAGTCACCTTGTCTTGCTGCTGAATCAATGTCCTTCCAGGGCACATGTCCTTCTAGGTGCCAAAAACTCGTGAAGAAACGATCTTCATGAGCACTGAAACTGTGGGGTTTTACTGCAGGAGCTGAATTTGCCTTAGGGGGAGTTAGAATGACAGTATTTGCATTTGCATTTCAAATATGTCTTTCTCTTCCCCATAGGTTTAGAACTGTTTATACCTAGGATTATGACTTAAACCAGTCTGGACGTACAAATCATGCCTGAAATTCAGATTCAGAACTGAATCTGCAGTTCAGAATTTGAAGATGTATGGATTTTTTATTTTTATTTGGAGTACGTTCATGGTTCCAGACCACCCCAGCTAGGAACTTACCTAGCTGAATGCATTTTGCCGAGCCACAAGGTGCTGCACGGAGGCTGAAGATCCTGAAAGGAGAATCTTGATTTTCATGATATAAAAAAAGTATTTCTAGCTCTTTCTTGCAAGGAAAAGATTGAAAATGAGACTTCAGAACACCCAAACATTTTAGAAACTCTCCCCAAAATATTATTATTACTTTTTTTTAATTTTGATTTTTTAAAATTATTAAAAATTAATCTGGGGAATCTAATTTGCTGTTTGTTAATGCACAACAATGGTAATTATGAGCAATACATAGAGAGTCCCTCATGTAAGTGAATGGGACACCAGGAGAGATACAGAAGATATTTATAGATGATACTTTGGTCTTTTCTCTGCAAGAATAGCTCTAACTAGTCAGTATAAATTTCCACTGGGGCAACGTGACCTGCCTTCACTATGTTTTATTTTCCTTTCGGAGCAGAAAAGAAAGCACACACAGTATGAACGATACAGCTTGCATCATATATGTGAGCAGTATAGACCTAGCTGGAGGCGAGCAGGGAGACAGCTAACACATGGGCAGAGGGCTGCAAAGGGACATAAAGTCACAATCAATTTGCAACCAACCCATAAAACCACAAAGACAACAAACTCATGCAAGAAATTGTTCAGTCTCTTAGCTACCAAATGCCAGGGTAACAAAAAGGGTGAAGTGGAAATTCCTGTGGATAAGAGGAAATGTGACTTAATTGGCAACACGAAATCCAAGAGGAATAGTTTAAATGGTTGGGATGTTAAAATCACTGGGGTACGCCTGGAAAAGGAGAGGTTGGTGAGTGGAACGGTGTGCGACATGAAAGAGAAAACGTTTCTCTTGGAGTAAATTTCTCTGAGCAGAAGGTTCTGCACAGCCTGTTACACAGATATGTGATACTCAAAGACAAGAGAGTCTAACAACAGGATGTGCTAAGACCACTAAAACATCCTGGTGAAGAGGAGAAGTCAATCCCCCATAAAGAGAAAAAATAAAAGCTGTATATAGAGAAGCTTTGGTTGGGCAGGAGGCCACAAGCAGCTAGTGGCAACAGAGATTAGGGCTGCTGCCAGGTACAGATGACAATGGCTCAGCACAAACTCCACCACGGAAGCTACACAAGTTGGGTTTGTTTTGGGTGAAGTGGTGGGAAAAAGGGATGAATCACTAGTCTGTAACAGGACAGTTGCCTGTTGCTAGCTGTTAAACTGAATTAAGATTACTCAGGGCCCCACTGTCGCTTTGCTACATGCTACTCCAGCTGAGTCCTGAAATTTTTACAGTAATCACAAGGCTTTTTGGTGAAATCAAAGCAATTGCTTATTTTGTTTTATCTTTACTCACTGCGGCAAAAGATGGGTGCCCTTCAGGAACACGGTCTTTAAAGAAGAATCACTTCATAAAGTGTGTACTACGTGCACCAATGTGAGTTGTGTCAATGTTAAACCTTTTCAATATCACACGGAGCACGTAGGCAGTATACACGCCCACACACAAAACGTCTGAAGACAGAATTATAAAGATATCTGTTTAAAAAACATAATTGCTTATAATGAAGCCAGAATAAAAAATCAGGAGGGAAAAAAAACCAAACCAGAGGCTGAGTGCAAAACCTCTCAGCACCAGATAACACCCAGGGATACTCCTGGGAGAAATACCTTGACGATCTGACAAACCTGTGACATATCCCAAAACCCCTATATGCTGTTGCTGTCACTATGGTGAAAAGGGCTTGAATCTAACCCCGTCACCCCCATATGCTCCTTCCTGGCACTAAGGGCAGAGCCTGAGAGACACAGCTGGGGCATGGCTCTTTGTCATAAGACAAGAAGGACCATTTTTAGCCCTCTCCAAGGATGACCTGAACCTGCATTGCGGTAAAGAGGTTCTTTTACTAATCTGGAAAGCCTATGGCATGCTCATTTACACACAGGCACTAGCAGTCACATTTTGTTGGGATGATCTTATAGTTCTCAGTTGTTTTGGTTTATGCAGAGTTAAAAGCCTCATTCCTAAGCAGCATTTTTAAGGGGATAATTGCATCAACTGGTTTTTTTCTGGGTATGTATATTTCTGTCCATGGCATTTCTTTTTCTGCTATTCAGATTGCAATAGGAAATGGCTATGCAAACTGTAGAAGCCATAAACCAGATAATCCCAAACCATTTGGTACTTTATTTTGCCAATTTGTAATTTTCAGAACCACCCTCAGGCAGGAATTTGAGAAGAATGCTCTATGTTTGGTTTATTCCATTTCAAGGTAGACACGGCCTGAGTTTTGAAGACATGCTTCACTTACTTTCTTAATGCCTTTCCATTGAATATGCCCAAGTCGGAGTTGCCCCATACGAAGTACGAAAGTCAAAACCCATGACTAAACAGGCAGAGACAGGGGAAAAAAAATCACCTGCCCATTGTTCTGGGGGACGTTGGAGAATTTACACAGCAAGTCATAGTCATTAACTCCTTCCTCTGCCATGAGCTGCAAGAAGTATGTCAAGGTCACGTTTACCCAATTCTAATGAAGCAAAGCATAAATCACAACTTGTTAACCATCCACCGGGAATAAAAGTGTAATTTTATTTTTTTTAACAGCTAAGTAATTAAAAAGGCAAATGTGTTCCATATTGAAAGAACATTACTATATTAGATAAGGGAATGGTTTGTGACCATGTGACACTATTAATATGACCAAAAATGATCTGGTCTCTTAAATTACTTTATTTCCCTTAGCAGAATGTTAATTTCAGATTAGTAATTTTAATTGCATTAGTATCTGGCTTCTTAAAAGGGGCATTTCATTTCATTTCTTAAGTTACTCCACTTCTAATTTCTTCTCCTCCTACCCACAGGGTTCTGTTTATTTTAATTGGAGCTACTTATGCCAGATTGTGTACTGGTACCCATGATATTTTTTTATATAAGTAGTTCTTTTCAAACCCACCACACTATGGAAAGAATCACTATAAATAACAGATAATTTAAAATTCAATCTCACTTGAATGGAGAGTTTCTCTCTTTAAGATGCAAAATGATCTAACAGTTTCATGGGCACTGTAGGTTTTTGCTTGATTCTGTCACCCTCTCTCATGCTGATTAGCAATGTGTTTTTGTAAGCAGTGACACTGAATTCAGTGTAGGAGGCAAATAATCCATATTAGTTAAAGTCATCTATCTTACACAAAGAAAGAAACATAACATGAAACATAACATTCTCCAATATGGAAATGCAGTATGAGACAATAATTACCTAACTGCTCCTATTCTGTTAGTTTCATCACCAAATTCGAAAATAGCTTTACCTCTTCTCCATTAAAGGCAATATTCACATTAAAATTTAATGTTTCCTTTGCCACAGTGTATTTTCTTTGTAATCGAAAACTTCACCACAAAGTTCAATGAATGACCAGCGAAGCAAGCAATTAGTTTAGAGCAATGTTTGCTCAACAACCAGCACTTACCATTAGCAGCCACACAATGGTATCTAAGATACCATAGAATTTCTTAATCAAGTGATACGTGCTGATCAGGTAAAAATGGTGGGAGGGGGAGAGAAAGAGAGAAAACTGACAAGGAGTTTTAATTAGTCTTGAATGGAAAAAGTTGATACCATATGGCTAAAACAAAACATCTCTTGAATTCCTAGGAAAGCTGAACTGGAAGAGAAAAATATCCAATAGTTTTTGACAAAGAGCTTACTTTATCTCTTGTTTATTATTGTATAATGAGGCGCTCACTTGGTACCCACCAGGTGTGTATGCATGTGTGGGAAACAGCAAATGGGACAGCAATATATCTTTCTAGCTGGTAAAATGTGACCTGCAATTTTCTACTCTTCGCAATTTGACATCTCAGTTAACTGAGTATTGACAGCCTGCCTTAATAAAACAAACAGCTGAAAGGTTAACACCCCCTGTAACCACCTCCTTGCCTTGCTGTATATGCTCTAATGCACGCTGTACAAACTGCTTTACCAATCACAAGACATGATTGTGATGCCCCCTTCATCTATGTCAACATCTTCCTCAGGATTAAAGATCTCAATTGATTAAAGGTGGATTAAAATCACTAAAGACAGAAGTACGTAGGTAAACGGTCATAAATTAATCTTATATGTTTCACCAGGAGCAGTAATGACTGAAATGCCATGGTGCCTTTGTCACTCGGACCTTGGTTGCAACAGGCACAAAAAGTGAGAACACAAGTATGAATCAAGATGCAGACAAAATTGCTCTCTTCCAGGAAGAAGATGACTTTTCATTGTGGTCGAATCCTCATGGATTCAAGGAGTACCCAGGCCAGGAGCAAAGAGGATTCTTTAACTTCATAGAAAAAGTGTATTTGCATTTTGAGTTTGTTCATTTTCTTGTTTTTGAGACAAAATACATACATACATACATCTGTTTACAAATAATGATTAAAAACCTTACGAAACAGCACTTTGATATTCTTTGTTATTCGATTCTAATTCATAAAGGAAAATGATTAATTCATAGATTTTGTTGAAACTTAACATGTGTTCAAATACTCCCAGTTTAGTACATGAACTGAATAGCTCCATACTTCCAGATAATTTTATCATTCTGATACTGGTAACTGAAATAGCTAATGTCAGTTGCAGTATAACTCTTACCAGTCTTTGTTGTAGACATATGTAGGTTCCATAAGAATCAAGGAAAAAGATAGAGGTGTTGATTTTTCAATAGGACACTAGGTACAGACATAGTGTTTCCAGTTAATTCATAGTCTCAGTGGCTTGTCTTGTTGCAGCATTACTTAAAAAAAATTAATGAAAATTTTTATTGGCATATAATAGAAAAAATAACAAAGAATATATGCTCATTTTAAAAATTAGAAGATAAAGGTGAAATCAATTCTTCTCATGAATGGTAGGATCTGCCAGTGAAGCTTTTGCTACAGTTGTGAGAGGCAGTGATAATGGTAAGATTTAGCCATCTGGAAAAGACAGAAAAGAATCCCATAATCAGCTTACCATGATTAAGTACCCGTATAAGAAGTAAACAAATTCTCTTCTTTAAGAACAACTTTAAATTGGATACACTACAGATCTCACAGCACCTGGAATTCTTCATTGATAAATGAAGCACTAAGCATATCCATAAAACATGCTCTTTTGATTAATTCAGATGCACTTAATGCATCTCAGTACTCTGCTTTTATTTGAAGGAGCAGAACAGCAGAAATTTGCCGCTATGTCATGTGCATGTTGCACAGTCCTAAAGAGACTAAAATAGAATATACATAACTGCAGAACAAACTACCCAACACATCGCATCTTGGCAACTTGTACAAAGACTATGAGAAAGAATAAATTTGCTTTGCAACCCCATATCTGAGGAAGCTACACCAACCTCCAACGTTAGCTACCTACATTCTCCTACTTCAGTAGAAGAGAAAGGTCTGATATTATGTCAAGGACATCACTGTGAGGATATTTTTTTTTTGTTTTAACTGCTGTTGAAAATATAAATGAGCCAGTGGGTGAAATATGGTGCTGAATGGTCAGTTCTTGAGGCTCTGCGAAGTATTTCCATGATTAAAATTGTTCCTTCTAACAACAGATGGGGAACTGAAGCAGAAACCCTTCATAGGCTTTGGATATCATACAGTCTGCAGCTTTTGAAGAGACAAAATTTTCCAGCTGGTTTGTTGAAGACAGATCCTAGCATCTTAGAGGAAGTGTCTGGTATTTTGTCCACACAAAATTGCACACAACTCTTGACTGGGTGCTTTTACAGGCCCCTAAGAAAGTGGTTTATCTTACTCCAAGCTCTCAAGCATTAGTGGCTATTAGAAGCTGGAGAATATTGCAGAGAGTTGTTATTAGCTTTCTTGTGATCCAGTAACAAGTTTCTCGCAGCGGCTGGCTTCTTTTAGTGAGTTCTGCTGTAAGATAGTGTATTATTTATAGGCAGAAACTCTACAAAGTGTGGTAGCATCTGAAGGCTGGAGTGGGCTGGTGTCACCCGGTCCTGACGACAGACAAGGAGAATTCCAGCACCATATGCTTTCACCTGCAAAACATCTACTTCTGAGTACAAGTGCTCCATAAAATTAAAATTATCTTCCTGCAGAATTCAAAGTCATTTGCAAATCTGCTTCTGTTAAACAAGCTCAGAAATAATAATAATGGAGTAATGAAACTGATTCTGCACCGAACCAGCTTTTTTTTATTCTTCCAGCAAGTTCTGAATTTCTGCGACTCCTTTGCAAACATATATTCACAGGACTCTAGTCAAAACTGTTTATCATCTTTCCTGTAGCAAACACTAATTCTCTCTTGCTATAGCAACATCGTTCTTTTTGTGACATCTGGAGATTAGACAATGTCAAACACCATTTTAAAAAAAACATACAATGCTTACCTTCATTCTTTTTTCACTGTTTCTTTAATTACTTCATGACAACTAATTTGAAGATTTGAAACATCTCCTAAAAAATTTGCAATACCTTGGAAAAGTGATGCTTTTGTGTTTGTTATGGTTTGAGAAAACCCATAACAATCTATTGTCATTTAGACAATTATTCGATCACCCGATGACCCCTCCCCTCCCCACCTGGAAAGGGGAATCGGGGAACACAAAGAAACACAAGGGTTGAAATATAAATAGATTTAATAGACTAAGACTAAATAATTAACAACAATACTAAAGAACCAGTATTAATCCTGATACTGATATAAGATATNATGCCCAGGCCTTGCTCCTCCTTGTCCCTGTGCCTGGCAAGGCTCATAAACACTGAAACCTTGAATCCCACAGAGCCTGGCTGGCTATAATATTTTCACAAATAAATATTTTCACAAATTCAGACACTAGAGTCTTCTAAAAGTGCAAATTTCCCCAGCATTAGAAGAAAAGTTAGTCCTGTGTCTCTCAACCCAGGACAGTGTTGTATCACCAGGCTTTGTTATTAGCATCCTTCTTACTCTAATTACCAAATGGACTGAGATCCTCCACAGCGTCTAGAGGTGATACTACAGGAGAGACACAATTCACTTGTACAGTGTGCTCACGTGATCTTTTATCGCTCCCCTGTAATGGAGAATCAGTGGTAAATCAATTAAAAGTGTTAAAGTTATTGGCAGGCTAACAAGTAAATACTGACAGGGTGGCAAACTGAGAACCTTGTTTTGGTATCAAAGCAAGAAGGTACACCTTTAGTGGAGGGCTGAAAGCTGCCGTGAAGATAGCCAAGGACAAAGGCACCCTACCCGGGGAGTGCAGCCCACAGGGATGTTAGCTCTCACCATTGTGAGAGCCAGAAAAGGGAAGCACACCAAGAATGTGCTGCATTTCTTTAGCTGGGGCATGAGCACTGCAAGTGGAGAATTCTGAAACATGACATTTTTATATATATAAATATATATATGTATATATGTTTCTTGCGGTATTTTTCATTGCAGCGAGGGTAGAACATCAATTGCATAGTTGTTTTTTTAAACTAGGTTTGCATGGAAAGCTTGCAGTGTCTGAAAAAGCTATGAAAACTTTTCATTCAAGCTGTGTTATCCAGGACATTTTGTAGCTTTCCAAAATGGTCTAAACAGGACAATACAAACCCAGGAATAGATTGTTATTCCTTTTCTCTGACTGACACAAGATACTTGCAGCGAGAAGGGAATTGTGCTGTGACACCATCAAATGACTGGGGCACACAATGGGCTCAATATACCACCAGGAAAAAAAAACAATATTTAAAACAAATTTCACTGTATTATCAGCCCATCAAGAAGTGATTCAGCTCCAGAAAGTCCTCTTTTTTTATTTTGAAATCTTAATTCCTCTCTTCCAAACCCTGGTCACGTTAATCTTTCTTTTCCATTGCAGCACCCTCAGATGTCTGCAATGTGTTACACGACTGTTTCCCTTAAACCCAACAACTGAGCTTTGTTATCAGAGCTATATTCAGAAACACTGCTTCAGCCTAAAATTCAATGAAAATCTATTTTCACCTTTTATATTGAGTACATTTGCTTCTTCACTTGGGTAAGAATACTATCAGAGGCACATAGCGCTTAAAAGTATTATTGATTTTTAGAAATTAAAGCCAGTTTCACGTAGCTCTGGGCTTCAATGAGTCATAAAACCCCATCAACAGTTAGTTCAGGATGTTTTTTGTTCCTGGAAGACAGTGGTAGTTTCCTGTGAACTGACAGGTGCAAATATATTCAGTGTGAAAACTTCGGAATGAATTTTTGAAGTGGGACTCTTAGCGGAAAGAGGCTGATTTTAACTAACCCACAACAAGCTGAGTAGAGAGAGTAATTTGTAGTGAAATGGGGTCATTGCATTAGGGAAGTCTGAGACTCAAACCCACAGATGTTAGTGCTGGATGCTTATCTGAACCTCTCTTGAAAACCTAGCTGTGCTTTAGAATATGCATTTCATGAGAACAGGGATTTTTCTTTTCTTATGACACTTCCACCTCATGGTAATGCAAAAAATTCCCAGAGCCCAATCTCCAGGTCAGCACTTTCTCATCTTGCTTGTTTCAGGGTATGTAAAGATGGCTAAGGCAGAAACGTGATTTAAAAATGAAAGAAAAACTGAGTTCAAGAAATAAAACCATACATTTCTTAAGAATAAATACCTTAAATTTGCTCATGCTGTTTCTATCACGTGATGACTCAAATGTTTTCCTTTAGCAGATATTTCACTACATACAACTATCTAGAAAAAACATTCATTTTCTCACACAAAACATGTATCAGACCCTGCTTGAACTCAGACACACTCAGATATGGAAAATGTCTGTTTTCATAATATATCAGTAAGAAAATGCAATAATTACTACCACCAAAATAATCAAGTTATTAATCAGACATAGGCCACCGATTCTCAGTGTCCCACCCTATTTCAAGAAATCATTAGGCATTCTGAAAAGAGTGAAATGCACAAAGCTACCCACCAAAAAGCAAGCATCAAAAACCCCACAAATATTTCCTCCTAGAATTTCTTATAGTTTTTTCCGTCCCACCACCAATGGGCAGTACTTCCCAAACTGTGTGGGAATCCTTGTAGGGTCTACAGTTATATCTGGAGTTCTCCTTATCTGGCATTAGTTGATGGATGCATGTCTCCTGCCCAACCTTAGTGTCTAACTCTTCCCCATTTGCCCTTAGAGAATGTCCATCAGACCGTAAAAATCAGGTGAGTTTTCCCTTTCCCTAATTATAATATTTGTTCTTGTTATCATTACTGGCGTCACAAGGTCCAGATGGCAAGGAATTCTCTTCTCAGTATATAAACCCTCACCAGCCTTTCATACCAGTGGTTGCTTTTCATGATTTGGGCCTCTGTGAGTAGCCTGTTGCAACATCCTAGCAGATTGTAGTATCGCAGGATAATTAAGGTGTGGTGGGGCCTTGGGAGGTCTCTAGTTCACGCACCTGCTCAAAGCAGAATCCATTAGGGGCTTTCTCAGGGCTTTATCCAGTTGAGTCTTGAAAACCTCCAAGGACAGAGACTGGACCACCTTTTTGAGCATCCTGCTCTACTGCTTAGCTGTTCTCATGGTGAAAAACCTTTTTCTTTTATTTATATTTATTTTATTTAATTCTTATTTTATTTGGGGTTTTTATTATTCTATTTATTTATTTGTTTTATTCCTAGTCTGGCATTCTCATTTCAGCTTATGCCACTGTGAGGAGCCTGTCTCCGTCTTCTACCATTCTGCACCATCCTTCAACCTTCAGACTTTTGGACTTTCTGCTATTTGTCCATAAAAAGGGTTCATTCATCTCTCATCACATCTTTCTAAAGGCTGTCGGCCTTTTACTGTTGATTGTGTAAGGTTCTGCACCTGGGCCAGAACAATCCTCGCCATCAGTACAGACTAGGGGGTAAGGTATTAGAAAGCATCCCTGAGGAAAGGGACTTGGGGGTGCTGTTGGAGAAGCTGGACATGAGCAGGCAGTGTGCACTTGCAGCCCAGAAGGCCAATCACATCCTGGGCTGCATCAATAGAAGTGTTGCCAGCAGGTCCAGAGAGGTGATTTTTCCACTTTGCTCTGGTGAGACCTCACCTGGAATATTGTGTGCAGGTCTGGAGCCCTCAATATAGGACAGATATGGACCTGATGGAGCAGGTCCAGAGGAGGGACACAAGGATGATCAGGGGGTTGGAGCACCTCTGCTACCAGGACAGGCTGAGGGAGCTGGGGCTGTTCAGCCTGGAGAAGAGGAGGCTCCGGGGAGACCTAATAATGGCCTTCCAGTACCTGAGGGGGGCCTACAGGAAGGCTGGGGAGAGCCTGTTTACAAAGGCCTGTAGTGACAGGATGAGGGGCAATGGCTTTAAGCTGGAGGAGAGCAGACTTAGATTGGAGATGAAGAGAAAGTTCTTTACGGTGAGGGTGGTGGAGCACTGGAACAGGTTGCCCAGGGAGGTGGTTGAGGCCCCATCCCTGGAGATATTCAAGGTGAGGCTCGATGAGGCCCTGGGCAACCTGGTCTAGTTGGGGGTGTCCCTGCTGACTGCGGGGGGGTCGGACTAGATGACCTTTGGAGGTCCCTTCCAGCCTGGACCATTCTATGATTCCATGATTTAAGGAGGACACTTTGTTCCTTTCTCTTGCTGCACATACCAGTAAGTTACCTAAGTAATCCTTGGGTTTAGGAAACTGTCTTCACTCCATCCCAGAAAAGTAAATTCATAAGAGTTTTCTCTCCAATACCAAGCTAAGAATTTTAGTTTTAAGTACAGAGAGACTTTGTAGAAATGCTGAGAACTCCCAGGCCCCATAAAGCAAGGCAGGACTTATTCCTGTACCCAGTAGCAGAGTGGTATGGGTATGCCTCACTTCGCATTGCAGACGCAGGACAGCAGTTGCTGAGCTGAAGTATGAATACAGAAGTAGTCTTCACGTGAAGAGGATGCTACTGGAGGTCCTTCATTTGCAAACTCTACATGGTAACAGCTTTGTTACACCCTTTAGTTTAGGATTCAGGCATCCATCTGAAGCTAATACTGTTTACCTTTGAGATGGGCTGAAAGCACAGCTGGAGTTTAATGATAGCTCATCTGAGAAGTAGTAAGCTGCTTGCCTCATTTTTATGATGTTTCTCTACCCTCAGCTTTGTTCTCCAGTCCCAGGCCTCAAAATCACACCATTTAAAAACTTAAAAGCAAGCCATTACAATTTAATAGTCAAATAATCTGTACAATGAATGGATCCAAGACCACCTCTAAAATGGCACTCAAGGGACAGCAGATCCAGGTTACACATGCTCTTTTCAAAAGCTCTCGTTCAGACCATATGAGTGATTTGCACACCAGTGTAAATCATTGCTTCCTCAGCAAGTGCACTCCTGTACACTGGTATTAATGTCAAATTTATACTCATAAAAGAATGCAGACTGAAAGAATAAGTGACAGACATTGATTTAATTTCTTTCCATGCATATATTTGCATAGGATTTACAGATTAATAAATGAAACATACCTTGTGTAAATCAATAGCTACCCGCCCTGTATAGTGTAAACTTCATTATTCATGGTCTTACACTATGTTGAATGAAACATTAAAGATACAAGTAAAATGACTATAGATTGCTTTGAAGGACAAAGGGAAGGTCATTGTCTTAGAAAGATAGAACAGGGACGTACAAGATTTCACAATTCTCACTCTCTGTCCTTTTCTCCATTATTTCATATTCTCTTACCTGTTTCCCATTCTGTCAAGCACAGATGAGAGTATCTCAAAGGACCGTTGAGAGGTGTTTTGTCTGAAAAAAAGGATAATTATTTTACAGGCATGGATGCCTTCTAGTTTACAGTGTCATTAGGCTATTTCTTAACCTTGTAGATCCGAATGAAGTGAGAAGAGGTCATAGAGCCTTTGCGAACTTGTCTTTCACCTGAAAATGTGAGCTGAGAAACAGGAGAAGGATACCGAAAGGGCAGGCTCTTCTGCTTCTAGAGAGAATGCAATGGAAGCTATGAGTCCTTATTGTTTAAGCCAAGCACAGAAAGCTGATGCTATGAATTTATGAAGACAAAATGTGACCAGAAAAACCCTCACCATGCCCTGCCTGATCCTATAAACCCTGGCACATTGCACCACAAGATCTAATCTTTTATAGTTGACAGCACTATTGGTGCTTCATAATACAAAAGAAAATAAATCCTCAAGGAAAAGAATAAAGCTCACATAAAGGCATGGTTTAACTTTTGTTTTACTTCTCAAACACCTTTTGCTTACCCTGGCTGATCTTAGCCTGATCAAATGGAAAACAAATCTCCACACAAATAACACAGCTGTCTTTCTGGGCTCTCAGATCTTTGAAGGGGTGGAGAGGACACTCAGAATTTAAGTGTTTTTTTCTGCTTCTCTCTTCCCTCCTTCTCAATATCCAAAAGAACACAGCACAGAAATGAGGTTGAAAACGTTGAAGCTTTGAAGGGCAAAGCTTCTAAGTTTCTTAGCAGAACAGAGAAGAAAAAAGAATTTAAGAACACTAGTGGTAATGGAAGCAGGAAAACTCAAACACAGAACTTTCTAAAAGGGCTTAAATATAAACTTGCAAGTATGTCCAGTCTTAATATCCTGTCTTCGAAGGAGATTCTGAGGACATGAGAGGGGGAATAAACAGTATGAGAGTTCAGAGGTCTTCTGCCATCATTTATCCAGGAGAGAAACAAGGATGACGAATGGAACAAGAGATGGGCTGTCTGCCAGCCACAAGCATCTACAGCTGCTCTAATGTAGAAGGTTGAGCAAGGGATGGGGAAAGAGGGTGGCAAGACTCTGTCCACTGGATCTTACCACATTTATCACACAGTGTGAATGAAAACAGCAAAAGCAAATGGAAAATCTCTCCTCTGGGGGAAATACTGGACTGTGCATTGACAGAAACCTAATACAAAAACTCGAAAACATATTGCTAAAAAATAAGGGGCTAAGGGGACAATAGTGCAGCACTGCAGGTGCCAAACCAAAAGCAAAGTCAGAAGCTAGGCACCTGAATGAGTAAAAAACACTAATGTGCTACAGTCTACATACATGCATAAACACTCTTGTAGGGACCCACCAGTACTCAAATAAACCATAATTGCAACAGAGATGAATAGGTAGGTACACAGCCTGCCTCATCCTACTGCAGGTGAGGCATCATAAGGCTCTCAGAGGGAAAAAGAAATTAAAATTCTTTTTATCCTGTGTTTCTAATGCCTGTTTTTGTTATTGCTCTTCAGCAACAACAACAAAAACACTGGAAAACTGTACTGAACAGCAAACTAAAACATGCCCACGGCAAGTGACGGCTTTTTAAACTTCCATCTCGCTGGTGTCTGTCTATATGAATAATGTCACCATGTCACTGCCTTTCCTGCATTCCATTACAGTATATTCTTCCTCCACTTTTATTATGCTATACTATTTCAACCTGATGAATTATCTATATTACATTTTTTGAGAAACATTCCCTCTAGGGATGGACATACTTAGTTTAGAAAGTTTCCAACAGAAAGAGGAAAAGAAAAGGGGAAGAGAAAAAAAAACTTCCACAGCTCCACATTTTTTAAGCTACCCTTGGGAGTAGGACATAATTATCCACATTCTGCAGTTGCCAGCGAACTCTTAGCAGAAGTAATATATTTAGGGCAATGAAAATTAGTGGTACTAAGAAGCAATGCCTAGAGAAGACCAGACAGAAGGAAAAAGGAGAGAGCAGAGAGCAAGAATAGGAAGGTGAAAATGCAAGATGGGGGCACAAGTGAATAGTTTCATTGGCATTGAGTTTGCTTTTCTACTCTTTTCTCCACTGTTTCACAACTGATATGCTTAGTCATTCAACCAAAGATAACAGGCTCAGTAACATTCTCTTTGAAAGTGGCACAAAATATCAAAATAACTTGCTGCATAGCAGCCATTAGCAGGAAGATAAGTGGGTATGCTCTAGGTTATGTAGTAAAGCAGATTTCATGTCTGATGGACATAAATTTCAGGAGAAAATCTGTGACGCTATGGACACAGTTTTCTCTTTGTCCTCTTCAACATGAGAATAAAAGGAAAAAAAGACCATTCTAAGTCCCTTTCTCCTTGTGTGCATAGTTAGTTATAGATTTTGTTACATTTCTGCATTCCATCAGACTTTAACAAATGTTTGTGGTAATACCTTTTCTCCCTTCTGCAGTGCTAAGGACTGAGGACTGCACAGGCCAGACATGCATAGTTTATCTTCTTTGCCGCTGTTAGAGCAGTCTAGACTTTCATGTGAATACAGAAACTCATTCCCATGGTGTCAGTCTTCGATAGAAATTCAGTGTTGAACATGTAAACTTCTGTTCTGCTGGGTCACCGAAGACAGACTGTTATGCTCAGAGACCTATTTTGTCACCATAGTAATTTTGGGCAAGGAGACCCCACAGGCACTTTTTTATTAATAAAAAAAAAAAAATCATTTTGGGAAAATAAGTTCCACCAGCTGAGCTGAGTCAAAAAAATTTGTAACTAACAGTATGTGTGTTCTGCTACTGTGAAAATCTTTATAGGACTAATCAGTCCTTGAGGAACTGTAAGCCAACTTTGCCATGTAGGACGACTGCAGTACAATACCTCCTACTTACCCTTTCTTCACACTTGTTTATTTTAATTGGGTTTACCACAAATGGGTTTTAATAATTGTTAATACCTAAAATTCAAGAGTGCCTATATGTTTAGAATTAGAAAATGCCTTCCTATGCATTCAGTTAGAACATAAGACGTTCTGCAAACATTCTTCAGAATTCAGCATGCATCACAGAAATTTTATTTGTTTAGTGTCACTTTTTTTTTTCCCTTTTCAAAGATACGGATCATTGCTATGTTTCCTTACCTAAAGGGAATGATCTATCTAGAGAGCCCAGTAGCTTCCCATTTCTAAACAAGTGTCCGAGCTTTAAAGTAGAATGAGGTGGTGTGAATGGTTCTGCATGATGCAACAACGGTTCGTACTCAAGATGCAATATGATAAGTTCTAGACTCATAGACTAGCTATAATTTTGTCTCATCATTTGTTTTAGGCCTGTAGACCTTTCTGTTACAGGGAAATTGTATAGGTCTGAGTTCTCTAGGACATTCACAGCTGTGTTTCTTCAGTGGCTCTTGTTGACCAGTTCCCACTTTGGTACAATAAGGCTGAGACAAGCACCACCTCTCTAATTATTTTTCCCTCAAAAGCAGAGACCATGGAGGTTTACTATCACCTCACTGAGAAAAGCTTCTTGTGAGTGTCCAAGCTATATACATTGCTTCTTTCAAATTATAGATATAGATCAGTTGTACGGCATTATCATGAACACCAGAGAGGTCTAGAGTGGGGAAAAATAGTCTTCTTCTTCCAAAGTTTCCTCTCCAGGAGACATGTCCTCCATTTTCATTGCCCAGCATGCTACATTTCAGCATGGAACAGCAGAAAGATGCTCATCAGCAATTTGGCCCTTGTCTTGTGAAGCTCCAAAAACTGACACCCTCTCTTGATCAGAAAAAAAGATTTAGAAGTTGATTTAGTAAAGTGTCTCTTTGGTCTATGCTATTTGTCAACACTCATGACCTTGAAAAAACATTTGCATTTAGAGGACGTGACAATTTGACTCGGTAGTCTCTTTGACACAAATCCCTTCATTTCACACTCTACTCCTACACCCCCCTCAAAAAAAATTCTCTTTCATTGAACACTGGAAAAATAAATTGTGAACAGACTGTTTCTCCAAGAAATCCTGATTTTATCTCAACAGTGAGTTCATTGCCTCCAAATCTCTACCTCCTTTCTTTCAAAGTCACATTTTGAACTCCTTTTTCTGGTATTTATCTATACCAGCTAGACACAGAACATCAAGGCACAGGAGCCCTTTTGCCCACACAAGAGCTCTGCTCAGAGCTCTCTGTGAAATTCAATAAACTAGCTAGTAATCCCCACTATGTACAGCTGTCTCACTGCAAAAAGGAGCTGAGTCACCTTAGTTAAATTCAACAGGAGTCCTTACTGCATTTATTAATTTTAATATGATGTCTCATAGTTTGAGAGCAAAGACCTATTTGATAGTGGCCATAAGCACCTTCCAGCTCAAAACACTATGAAATACCAGCCTTACAGGACACTCACTGGACTCCCTATTCTTTGCACCATGTTAGTTAGTCCTTGTTTAAAAGTGCTTTCTATTAAACAACCATTTTTGGCATTACCTTGAACAATAGCTTCAGACAGACTTTTCCAATATATTGAAAAAAACAACCAATCATGATGTATATAAGCAAAGAAAATGCAGTTAATCAAATTTAAAAAGCGCTCACATCTGTTTTACGAACGTATAATAATCACTAGTTTCGTTTGATGGCAGGGGAGGAGGTTATACATTTTGGAAGGGGTTCATACATCAGGATCAGAATCCATTATCACATTTGCATGAGTTTTCATACACATTCTCTTGGGATGACAAATATTAGACCATTTAATGTGCTTATACTTTGCTGTAATAAAAGGATTAACATATTCTTAGCCAAGGGTGTCATTACATATAGTCTTGACTCTTTTCGTCTAAGCGCCCTTATGTTTCACTCAGGGGAAAAAAGAAAGTCTGGAGGTGCCTTGTAACTTGATTGGATTTTTTTCCAGCTGGTTGTCTGGAAGTCAAAGTCAAATTTTGTTTTAAGACTGATTGGAATGGGTCTGTTCATAGGTTACTCACTTGAGTACTGACAGTCTTTACATTTCCACCATTCCCTTCAAAAGGAGAGACATATTGTCTTGCAATTATTGGGAAAGAATCCTAAAGGATTGCTAGACACAGAGTCTTTCTTCTAATTGCACCTTGCCAAAAAAAAATAATCCCACAATGGTGGTGGAAAAGCCTAGAGGTAGGGCTTTGCATTTGGCTAGGTTAAGTTAGGTACTTAAGGCTTACCTGAGGAGTCTATTCTCTGAAGCCGCCTTTGCTCACTTAGAATTTAGACTGGAGCTTTATAGACTGAAACTAAGGAGAATGCTGCAGCCCATTTTCAGTTGGGGCTCCGTGCCTTTGAAATTCA
>VXAK01015928.1:71048-113022 GCA_013399435.1 Arenaria interpres
TATTTTCCTGTTTCCTTAAAACAGCCCAGCTCTGATGACCTCCAGATTACATTGCACAACCCTGATTTTTGCAGAACTTTGAACATAGTAGGATAGAGGAGACTAAAAATATTCAAAGGAATGATTTTTCAGCAGGGGTGTCTTTCAGTGCTGCACTTAGGATAAGCTTTATATTACGTCAGAAGTTCTGGGTGCATATGCTGAAATTGTCTTTTTAGTGTTCCAGAAAGCTAAATAAATACACCAATTCAGACGGTATAATGAACTTCAGCTTTCAAAATAAATGTACATTTTTAAAGTTACATTTATATTTCAAGTAATGACCATCACACTAAAATCTGAGGTCAGATGATGACTATTTCACAATGCCATGTTGAAACAGCAAACTGAAAAACCCAAAAGCTGTATTTACAGGTTTCTAGAAAATATTTTCTTGAAGCATTATCATCTTATCAAGAAATTTCATCCACAGCAAACAAGAAAATGGGAAAATAAATAGCTTTATACACAGGGCACTTTTCTGCAGTCTGATTTCTCAACAGTTCCTTGCTCAAAAGAAATTAGAGGCACTAAACTGTATTAATTTCTTGAGAGTCTTTAACATGCAGTTCCAATTATTAAAGGTGCTAGGCCAAAATAATATAGGTTATTTCTGTTCTTTAAAGGTCCCTGAATAACATTCAAATATCTGGTACAGTCTTGAAGAAGCTAAGGTATGACTGTCTTCTGTAACCAAATCTGTCCCCTCTCGAACCTGTATTAAGTAGCTACATCTGTTCTCTTTTGACCCATGATAAGGTAATAAACTTTCAGATCTCAGTGTGGCCTGTGCTGGCTGAAATGATCACGGTTTCATAGAAAAGTAATTTTTCTAGAGAGACAACGCTGCAGACTTAAAACACACAGAGCATATAAACCAAAATTAATTGGGCACATAATGATTCTTGAGCCATAAGGTTAAGTACTGAAAAACAAGGAGATAAACAAATCCCATACACCAGACTACAGTGCATGCCGTGTTGTAATTGATGTAATACACTGCTTGCTTAGCTTTCCTTGAGAGGGAAAGAAGTGTTAGGGAGTGAAGTGAAGCAAATAATGCAATACGTTAACTGAAACAATAGTCACTGTATTAATTTGATAAAAAGCTGTATCACAGTAGTCCCTTTAATCTTGCAAGAATTTATCACAGAACCATTTCACAGTTAGAAACCACTCAATTTAGCTCCCAACAAGAAGAGATATTAAGCCTTGGGAAAAAAACTGACCAAGCTCTACAGAAATAACACATTTTACAACTATGATACTGAGCTGCCGACTTCTTTTTTAAGAGATTAGTGATAACAGAGGTTCTTTCTGCATATAACAATATTTCCAGAACCAGCTATTCTGAATGCAGGACCACAGTTGTCTTCTAGTAGGTCAGGGTCTCATGGTTTTGGAGGGTTTTTATCTGTCAGTAGTTATTTCCTTGCAATGTTTAGGTCTTTATACACTACCCGAACAGTCAAACAAGTCCAATCTATTTTATTAGTTTTACTTATATTTCCAAGGCATTTCCAGTTTCCCTTTCTTCTGCTACAGCTATTCTTTTTATTTAAAACTGATAGCTGTTCTTTAAACACAGAAAACTTTTACTGCTTCTTAGTAATCCATATTTAGATTTTCTTTTTATTTGGGACGTATTGTACGTATACATTTTCTAAACATCTAAAGATCTAAAATCTGATTTCAGAGAAAATAGCTTGAGTCATTCCAGGATTAAAATAATTATTTCAAGCCACATACAAGTGATGCTTATGAAACAGTCAGTAATCTTGAAAATTTAAAGAAATCTAGGAATGCTTTCTAGACCTCTAAGACAGGCCATTTAATGCTATAGACCAAATGTTTTATACTTTAGTACAAAAAGACTACTTGTAGCTGTCACCTTACCTTCACTGCAGCATAGATTTATGCAGCTTGACACAGGGTGATGCAAGTAGCGTATTCTAGAAATGTGGGTATATGCATGCTACAACATAAATGTGAGAAAAGGGGAAACCCAAACAGCTCTTATAGAGGAGAGGAGAGGACATCTTTAACATCTTAGAAAATCACTCCAGTCCCTTCTTAGTTTTCCATACTTTCGAAAAAACAGCTGCAGTTCTTTCAACTTTTTTGTTGCTTGGGCTTCATAAATCTCTCCTAATTGCTAACACTCCTTTCTGGATGCTCTCTGATATATTTATATCTTTCCTGAGGTTTGGTACACAACGCTGGTCACAGTTGTCCAGATAACCTCAGTACTACCAAGTGGAGTGAAATAATTACCTCCCCTGTCTGACTTAACCTCTTCCTTATAATAATAATTCCAGAATGGGATTAGGTTCCTGGCAACAGCATTTTTTTTTTTTTGGCCTTATTTATATGCATCTCACATTACAATCCCCTGCCATTATCAGAACTACTGTTGTCTGCTTATTTCCACCTTTCAGTATTTGTGGTTGATAATGCCCTCTGAAGGACAGTACTGTGTTTGCCCTTATTTCATAATGTTGATACCAGTGCATTTATTCACAACGTGGGCTGAAACGAAGGATTTTGCAGATGCTGTTTTGATCCTTTTTACTCATAATGATTTGGGTGAAGATTGCAGACATTTCTGTGATTTCCTGTATATTCTTGGCATGATCAAGTTCTAATCAGCACCATATTTTCTTACTCTCTTCACACTTTTCATCCAGCCCACCTGCATTTTCATTCTCTCAGCATTTTTTTTTTAAATTCTTGTTCTCTTTTACTTGGAAGAAATCAGAGAATCATTAATAATTTTTCTTTCCATGTTTGAATAAAGGTCACCCTCAACAACATGAAAGTGTCATGAAATATACTGAACGAAGAAAGTAACAATTTGCACTGAAAATGGAAAGATACACAAATTGGGACTCAAGCCTACTCCATTGACATCTATCATTTAACTTCAGTGAGAGACTTTGAGGGTTAATTCATATCACAGAACTACTTAATATAATGTAGAAGATGCTATCTTGTCATTGAGGAAGGGAGCCAAGGAGCACATGTAGCTCTCTAGCCCACTAAAAAATCTGACCTGTTGAAAAGTATCCTTCAAAGAAGAAAAGGCCACGGATGCTGTAACAGTGGAGCTTTCCCTACAAAGCCAAGAGGACCTGGTAGATAATTTCTTTTGAAAATTTACATTATGCTTATTCCCTTGACAATTGTTCTGAGATTAAACAGAACAGAAAAACATTGGGACTTTCCAAACAACTGGGGAAAAGCATTGGGAATACCAAAGGAAAGGGCATCTGGAAAAAAGAAAGAGTAAAATGACATGTTTAGAAGAAAAGACAACAGGCAAATAAAACCAGCAGTATTTAGGAAGACAGATTTCAACGTGTTAAGGAAATTTCAAGATACAGACTCCTAGAAGGCTAATCAAAGTGGAAACCTGTTAAAGAGACTGAGTTCCTTGACAAAACTGTATAAAGGGTAAATACTGCAGAAGAAAGAGAAGTATGGGCAACAGACTGATGTGGCTAAATCACGAGTGCTTTATGGACTTCTACTGGATGGTGACAAGGTCAGCTTAAAAAAGGCAAAACCAACGTTTTAGTATGACAAGTAGAGAGAAAAACGAAGGCACAAACTGGGGTGAAGCTAGCAAAGAACATGGACAATAGGAGTCTGTGTAACGCCCATTTTTGTTTTGAAAGTTTTCCTCACCTGGAAGTCACCCATACCAATCTTGATCTCCCTTGCTCCATTTTTGTATGTTTTTCATGTTCTGTCATCCCAACATGAAGAACAGATGTTTACATCAGTCTTTTACATATCTAAAACTCTTTAGCATGCTGCCCTGGATCCTCTCTTCTAATCCTTAATTACATTATCACTTCGCATTTCCTTCATGGGACCACAACTTCATTCAGCACAGGAGCTGGTATTCAGTACTTTGTTTTAACCTTCTTGTTCAGCTTGTGATTCAGAATTTTTGTTCTTTCTCTTTTTTAGTTAAACATATATACAAAAGCTTTGCATAGATCACAAAATTATTTATTTTCTTCTTGGTTTTTCCTTTGAGATGCACCACATTCGAGCATTTTAGAAGCATTAATTTCTCTCCACGATACAGTTGCTGTGAGAAAGGCGCTATTCTTTTTTCACAGAATAGTTGGGAACCTGAGGCACAGATATTAAAGTTAAAATGTTAAAAGCATTCACTAATTGCTCGTTCCCAAGTTTAACCAAACAGGAGAGCGATCCTTCATATTTTATGCGAGCTCAAAGCATGGTTCCAGCAGGCATAGTTAGAGATGTTATGCGTCATCCGCTTTAGCAAATTTGTCCCTTGGTGTAACACGCTGGGAACACATTCATGGCTTAACGATTTAACTGACTTTACCCAGTGCCACGCAGCAGCTCCCTGGTAGAGGCAGGAATAAAACCCAGTTTTCCACAACAGCACTCTAATCCCTTAACCATTAATCAATGGTTATGTCATTAAAGATCGTATCACTGTGTCACCAAAATTTGTATGGATAACCACGGCCCTGTTGTTCTGTATCCTGATTTTGTAACTTCTACAGTGTTCTTCTAAAGAGTAGTCAGATGTTCTCAGGGGAGAAGTGGGGAGCATGGAGGAAAAAGTCTTGCTCTGCTCACTTCTGAAACTTGACGTTACAGTAACCCCCAGAAACAGGACACCCTCAAGGGAATCACAGAATCACAGAATCTTCATGGTTGGAAGGGACCTTTGAGATTATCGAGTGCAACCACAAAAAAAAAAAAAACACCACCAAAAAAAAAAGCCCCATACCAAAAAAAACGCCCCCCACAAACGGACACAAACCAAGAGTCTCAGGCACTAGAGCATGCCCTGAAGTGCCACGTCTACACGTTTCTTAAACACCTCCAGGGATGGTGACTCCACCACCTCCCTGGGCAGGCCGTTCCAGTGCCTGACCCCCCTCTCAGGAAAGTCATTCTTCCCAATATCTAATCTAACCCCCCCCTGCCACAACTTCAGACCATTTCCTCTGCTCCTGTCATTATTCCCTTGGGAGAAGAGGCCAACCCCCACCTCTCTCCAGCCTCCTTTCAGGGACTTGTAGAGGGCAATGAGGTCTCCTCTCAGCCTCCTCTTCTCCAAACTAAACATGCCCAGTTCCTAAAGCAATCCCAGCAATTTCAGACTGGATTGTATCCTGTCCAATACTGCTAATAGACACAAAACACTAACTACCTTTGGACTGTATGAATAGATGCCTACATTCAGGAAAATTTTCACCAGCACTTGGATCTGCTCACCAAGTACCTTAGCAAATATCAAGACTTCCCATAAAAGCAGGGAATTCACAGTCTTATTGAAAAATACTAACAAAATAAACAAATGGTACATAAATTACAATTTTTTTAAAAAGTGGGGGAAAAAAGCAGATTATAGCTTGAATTTAGGTTTCCGGTTTTGGTTTAAACACAAGGCATCCTGAGATATCTCTCTGTTGTCAACAACAGACTAAATTCTCAAGCTCCCCTTTTGTCTTCTGTCCAGACCAGAGAGGATTCAGTGTTGGCCTGGTGTCAGATTTTTCTTGATGTAAAATTTCCATGCTGTTCATATACCACAGTGCCAGACACAGCCAGATTAGTAATAGAAACAGTGTGTCACTGGAAAAGCAGACTCCTAACTCTGGAGTCAGAAAAATAATTTGCTCGTAGCGATGGAAGGGCACATTTCTTCCTACCAGGAAATTTTAACATCACCAGATGGATTCACAAAGCCTGCTTACCACATGCGGTTTGCAGCCTTTCCAACACACTCGTCTGCCAGCTTGTCTCTCCCCACACCATCCTAGATGGCAAAAACCAAAACAAAATGGATTTAGCAAACTCATCCTAGCTATGTGGCTCTACAGAGGAAGAAGCTATACAAGATGGGTAGGCATGCTACAGGGGGAAGGCCATGGTCCCCCACTTCTGGCTGGTCACCCCATCTGAAGGCAAATGCTGTGGCCAGGAGCCCAGACTCTGTCAGCAGCCCAGGAGCCACAGCACGTGGCAGGTCAAAGCAAGGGAATCGCCAAGGGCTTGACCAAAGCCCAAGAAATCAGGGGTTTCCTACAGTAAGCAAAGGTTCCGTGCAAAGGGTGAACAGGCAGGAGAAAGTGTTCACAGGTAGGTCAGGAATCACAGCCAACATAAAAAGTGAGTTTTGAAGCTGGAAGAGGGACAAGGCTTAGGGAGCGACGACGGAGATGAAGTCAACAGAAGGAGTCAAGGCAGCCCATGTAGTCTGAGGGTGTATCCCTCACTCAAACACACCTACCTGCCATCTGCATGCAGACTACAGCAGCACACGACAACCCAGAGCCAGGAGTCACACCCAGAGGACATCTCTCCCCGAGGCAGGTGGTGACTCCTGATGGGCAGGAGCTCCATGGGAATCCAGCTTCTGAAACCATCCATGCTTGATGGTTTCCATCTCGTGACATCCCAAGTACCCAGCATGACACGGAGAGGAAAACACATATTTGATGAGTCCAAATACAAAAACGATCCCCTGGAGGAGCGTGGTGCATGCATACCTCAAACACTTCAAAAGTGAAAAAAAACATAAACATGAGAAGAATAGTTATTTCACTAGTTACGGGATTTACAATTCTTTTTGGCTTTAAAGAAGGATTAATTCCCTCATCCCTTTACCCTTTTAATGTCAAAACTGACACAGTAAAAGTGCTATTGAATCCTGACCAAATATATCAGAAAAAGAATGAAAAACGAGTAGAACTTTGATAGTGGTTGTGTCTGATCCTCAACATCACAAGAGACTCAGGAAAGTAGCTACAGTCCTAGAAAGACATTTTATGTGAAAAGAATATATATTTTTTTTAAGATCTAAGACTTGCAACATCACACAGTAGGAAATAATTTGTGTATGGCAAGGAAGCCTGTGTGGATGAGAGAAAAATGTCTTCACATGTATTCCCAGCTCAATTCCAGCTGGAGCAGACAGACTCAGTGTAAACCATGAACAGGGTACAAACAAGCAGTCTAGGACCACAGCAAGCAAAACGCTTACACTAAACTCAGTGCTATGGTCAGGACTTGAGTTCTGCACTCAATTTGGAGCTTTTTTTCTTTTGTGGTAGTGGTGGTTGCACTGTTTGACTGCTCCTCTGTAAAACAGACACCTCGAAGGAGAACTGTGTAACCCTTTATAATATGTTTGTGCTAGTTAACCTCACAGTCTTTAAAAAAATATACCCAGCCACTCTGTTATCTCCGCAGGGAATTGTTGGAACCGGCACAGACCTGGCCTCTGCTCCTAGACAATTTCTGGGCTTAATCAGGAATTAACACGGGCCAAAAATGATGCTCACTGGGCACACTGGGCAACGAAGTAAAAAATTTAGTAGTGAATTATTAGGAGGTCATTTCAAGTCAGTCGGTCTCAGTGCCAGACAACAGTCTTGAACACATTTAATCTACTAGTACAGACACAGCCTAAGTGCCTGTAAGCTGCTCGGATGGAGAATTGCAGGAAGCTGTGTTTACAAACTCAATGTCATTAATGAGTCTGAAATCAAGCAGCCTCTGGCAACTCCAGCATGAGTAGCTTACAGCATTGTCCAGGTGCCTGTCCCCACAGGTGGATGTGCCAAAGCAAATTGCGACAGTGTTAACAGTACGTTTCAGGACAAAGTCATCCAGATCCATCTCAGCTGCCCTCACTCATGAGTTAAACTAATCCAGCTAGATTTAAACTCAGCTGGTTTAGGAATAACTGGGCCACCATTGGCATTACACTCACTGCAATGGAAAATAAACCCCAGTGGACAAATTTAAAAGGCAGCACAGGGACAGAAGTTTCTGGCTCTTCTCACTCGGTGAGAGGACACCTAAGCTGCACTTGAACATTGGATCTGTTCAGCAGCCAGAACAGAGCAGCAAAATACCTGTTCATAATTTTAAATAAAAGGTTTTCTTTGCTATAAAGACTTAAACTAAAGTAAAGAGTGGCAAAATTGAACATCCCTTGGACAAGCAGTTCTCTGTGTGGTCTTCCCCATCATTAACCCATCGTTAACTCCTTGACAGACAACTATAACTGACCCTGCACCTTCTTCCTACCTGTCTGGTTCTTCAGGTTGCTTTCTGCTCCTTGTGTCTTTGTACTGAAGAGTATTGCCATCATCTTCCACAACCAGATGTACTCGATTCACCTCCTACAGGATCCACCCACACCCTTTCTGACTTGCTCCAGAGTTCTCTATAAATACAATACAAAGTAAAAAAGTACACTGCACATTTACTGCAATATATAATTTTCAACAAGAGGTACAATAAGTGCATTGTTTTAAATATAGAGCATGATTTTCTCCTCGTCTACAGAAAACATTAATCCTGCAGAACAGCAGGCAACACTGCAGGAACTAATGTCGCAATATTGTATCAGCCACATAGGAAATCACAACACGAGACCTTACAGGAGGAGTAGGTGATTTTATTTCCAAACAAAACCAATTTCATTTGTTCATACTCACCTTCTCATATCCACATACTCACAACACTAAAATGTGTGAGCCCAAGTCATCCGTCCAGCACCCAGGCAAGAGGCCATGTATATGCAAGTGCTGTGTCTGGGAGTCCTTGTGATACCGTGGGAGACAAGGGACACAAGCGGTTGAGTCCTTCTCACATATGGGTTCCTCTTATGCTGGTGACCATGTGCTGGCTTTGGATATACCTTTTTGTACTCATTAGGAACTGTCAATTTATCCATCCCCATCTCCACCTCCATCAGGATTTGCTCATTGTCTCCCAGTCTTGGTGGGAAGCTGCAGGTAGATGTGTCCTAGGATCTTGCAGGCCATCAAAACACGTTGTTCTCACAGCCCTTCTCCTGACTTTCCCTCAGTGTTTCAACAGACTTCCCTAGGCTTAACATTTGTGTAATAACTCTCTGTAACACCATCTACACAAGAAAGTTTCCAGGGCTCCTTCTTGCACTACAAATTTGGCTGAGAGTTCAATAACGGTTATTTCTTGAGAAAAGGGTGCCTAAAATGACTCTTGGGTGCGTAAAGTAGTTTGAACACGTATCCAGAGACTACATTATTTGGGACTCTGTTTGATGACTTGGACTTATTGCATCAGTGTAAACAGCTCACTACAAGCAGCAGGAAATTGCAAGAATGCAAATCAAGTTTTTTCACCCACTGGTCTCAAGGTTCATTTGTATCTCTCAGAGCCTGTGTAAAATCACATCAAGGGCAATGCATTATTTTTACATAAATCAATTGTTAGTAAGTTTCCAGCAATAAACGTAATTAATTTAGCACTGAAGAAGATAAAAACATTCCTATAAAAACACTCTCAAGCAATTATTTCCACAGAAGACCATGCCCATTTGCAAATAAAAAACTATTGATAAGAAACAGTTATACTTACAGGTTTGTCTATGTGCTTACAACATTCAACCTAACACATAGAAACTGTGAACAGAATAGGAAATCGCATTCTGCATTAACCATACAAAATCTAGAAATGAATGTTACAACAGATGACCCACTTTATAGATATCTTGCTGCTCCACTTGCAGATCTCTTGCATTTCCCCACTCTCAAAACTCAGTGTCTCTGAGTATCAGGGCACCTGATACTGCCCCAACACTTCCATGGGATGCCTTCCACTCAGTACCTTCTGCTTCTTAACACCTAACCTTCCCTTCCAAA
Organism: Arenaria interpres; assembly: GCA_013399435.1. Classification (NCBI taxonomy): domain Eukaryota; kingdom Metazoa; phylum Chordata; class Aves; order Charadriiformes; family Scolopacidae; genus Arenaria; species Arenaria interpres. The sequence goes on from VXAK01015928.1 coordinate 80,786, forward strand.
TATTAGCAACAGCCCTGCCATAAAATTAAAGTTTACTTTACTGGGCATTACTTCTCCCATATTACTCAGTTCAGACCCTGCTTCTTACAAGAAAAGGCCACAGACAATAATCAGCAACCCACCAAACTCATGTCATGTTTCTATAACTCAAAAAAAATTTACTCCAGAGTATCTAGAGCTCAGGCTTCTTATAACTTCAGGCTACCGTGGCTGCATACAGTCTCAACATAGCAACAATATTACTGAAAAAAAAATATTTTTTTTAAAAAGGGGAGTATAGGTACTTATCTGCCTGTCCTTTCAGGTGAATATGGTATTAAAACAATATGTGGGTGACGTTCACTTACTGATTCGATTCATTATATTATATTATATTCCATCCTATTCTGCTCTTTTCTATTCTATTCTGTTCTTGTTCCTTTCATTTTAGCTTGTCTGTACAATTAAAATTTGCTCTTCATTCCACCTACAAAAATTATTCCTTTTCTCCTTTATTATTTCAGTGTGTCCTGTTATTCAAAAATGATTGACTGCAGCAGATTGACAAACAGATTGACTTGTTCACCACCATAAGGACAATTATATCGACAGAAACATATTAACGCTTCTGAAAGTCCAGCTCTGAGCGCTTTGGTACGTACCTCAGATTTTTGTGGGTCTGCTGCTGCTAATAATAATAACAACGGAGAGATGTGTGATGCTTCCATGAATGAAAGGGATCCTCTGAGCTCTAAGACAAGCTCACTTGCTCAGCTGCTCTTCCACCCTCCCCGATTTTGTCACCCAGCAGTGAGCCACCGGGGCAAAACACAGCACTTTCTGGAAGTAAAAGAAAGACCACGCTGCATCCCTGAAGAAGACAAAAGGGATTAATCTGACCGTGTCAGCAGCTCAGTGCATGGCCAGAGGGCTGCCTGCATTCAACCCTCAACAGGAATTTCATGTTGAGACTTGGCAATAAGGGTGGTTCATAGCACCGTATTTGAGAAAACCATGGTCACTTCGGGGCTAGAAGGTGGCCTTTGCCCAAATTCAGACTTCTACAGAAAAAATGAATTGTGAATGAAATTAATTTTTTTAAAAGTATAAAAACTCCACACAGTGGGATCCCGAGAAACTCCTGCCAAAGAATAAATACTGCTATCTAAAGCAGGCATTGTGCTAAAATAGTGCTTCATGTATAAATTGAATTGGCCCACAACAAATTAGTACCGGTTCGTAAAAATATCTCAGATGCAATATAGAGATAATAATATATAATCGAAAATGTGTCTAATTCACTGAATTTTGAAGTCACCCTGACCTTTTTGCAGTGAAGTTCTATGGGTTGCATGACTTTTCACGGAACAGCATAACAATTACATTACTTCCAAACACTGCATTTCGTAGCTGCATATATACTCACGCATATATACACACACTTGCACTTGTGCATGATGTGCTGCAGATTTATACACGAGAAGACATTTGCGTCAGCGAATCTTACATATTTAATGGCAGCAGATCTGCTGCTGAAGAAGTCACATCTCCATATTACAAGCTGAGAATCTGTCCCACGGAAGTCGTCGTGATTTACAACTTGCAGTTTGTCAGAGCAACGGCAGCCAACAATACGTTGCAGTCCAGCTATGCAAAATCAGACGTCTGTGCACATCGAGGGAGGCTAGAAGAACACAGCCCTTCAATCCCCTTTGAAGAAATAACTTCCATTATTGTGCAGCTACTCATACGCCGCCCTGCAAACGGAAAACATCTGCAATATTTGCTAAATAAACATTGTGCACATGAAGTTTTCATCTGGTTGGTTGGTTTGTGCTTTTTCCACGTTTCATAACAGTGCGGGAATGGAAATGAAGACTTTTTTTGTTTCTCCATAAAACGGGACCGCAGAGCAAGATTACATCTGCCAGGAATGACGTGTCTTTGCCTCCATGCAATGCACTGGCTGCTCGACAAACAACAACCATCCTGACAGTGTCACAAAACCATAGAGGTGTGATAGAGCGCTGCTCTTCAAGCAGAGCTCTGATTTATCTCTCTCTAAAAAGCCACATGAAGCAAGGCAATTTCAGGGTGACCACTCACCTGCAGACATGGAGGAACACGTGCCATTCCAGCTGGGAGCAATGTAAACAAAATTTCTGGCTGTGGCAGTGCCACTCCTATGGCTATTCTGGGGCTTGATGCCATCCCCTCGCTCACATCTCGCTGACTGAAACACAGGTGAGGGAGAGCCTGAAAGGAAGCAGATTTCACTCTTTCATGTACATAGGAGAACATCTCATCTTTTATGTCCCGGATATAAAATTATCGTGCAGTGTGAGTAATTGTGTTTTTCATGTGTACAAACAATAATAAGTATTTGTATGGACCTGAAGATGAGCACTTTTAAAGAAAGGTGTTTTATTAGAGAATCCTTACTACAGAGAAAATCCTACTTAAGCCATTGAATATTTTAATCATGTCATTCCTGGGGAGCAAAACATTATGGAGCTGATATTACTATGTGGGCCAGCCAGAAACAGGGTTTCAGGGATGGAGAATTCTCTCATATTATTCCCTGAGGCAATAAAAGTGACAGCAGCAGAAGTCACCTTTTTTGCTGTACACTCCAGGATGAGCTTTGTCAGAACACGTGACCAGAGAGATATAACAATTTAGCATTGCAAAGATCAGATGAAATAAAGAAAGGTGCAGTGGATTTGCTGGTGTTAGGCTGCTCGCAGTGAAATGGCAGTAACTGGAAGAAGGAGATTTCAGGAGCGCTTAAGACATTTCAAACTTGATGGAGACATGACTGTGGGATTTTCCCTTCTTCCCCTAAACTCAGTGGGCATTAAGGTTGCTCAGCACTTTGCAGGAGCAAATCCTTTCTTTCCTCTGCTTGCCAAGTATCTCTGCCGTTTGGGTATTCTCTGCTGCCTTGATGGCTTCTCGCTGCTATGCCCTTATTCCTGAAACATGCACTGTTTGGATAGGTGTCCCAGTGCATGCTACGGGCAGCTCTGCTCGCACTCCGCTATTGGTTTTCTTGTCAAAAATCGGTACACTTCACATTTTCTGTTGGTTTTGTCTACGCACAGCAGTGCTCCCATGTTCGAGTGCCTAGGTGCACCCTTTCCTGCAGCCCTCCCCAGCTGCTGGAGCAAACACAGGGCTGTCCTGGTGGAGACAGAAATGCTCAGGAGCACCGTGCTTCAAACACTCACTCCCACCTGTACTATTTGCTGCTCTTTGTCAGCCCACCAAAGACCAAGAAGTGGGAACATGTCCAGGGGGAAGCATTCGGAGGGTGATTGCCCTGCTCTGTGTCAGTCCTCTTCAGCAAACTTACATGATAGGATTAACTGCCCCATGCTATACGATCGGCAGGTCTACTTTTACCCCAGCTTTTGGGTTGTGTGCCAAGACACGTATACTTCTACGTTTTGTGTCCGAATAAAGACCATGGAAAGAAATCCAGACTTCCACGGCTTAACCTAGCACATTTTTCTCAACCCATATAACACTGTCAGAAAAAATGTCACTAAAATATTAAAACCTCTGTGCAATGACACGATGTTCACGGTGTCAAGAACCACGCGAGCAGACACCGCTTGCTCCGAAGCTGCCACCGTGCGTTCGGAGAGCAAGGTCTCTTAAAACAATTGGCAGCAGGATGATTTTTGGTCTTGAGTAAGGCCACCTGCACGTCCTCTAGACTTAAGAGGGCAAAACCGACCCTGTGTCTCCCCACGGCACTGGAAAGGGCGCAGTCTGCTGGAGCGAGGACGGCGTTGGCAGCAGGGGTGTCCTGAGCCGTAACTAATCCAGCGCAAGCGACTGATTCATTCTGTGGCCTTAGGCAAATCCCTTCACTCCCCTGCTTTCCTTTCCCCAGCTGTAAAGCGAGAACAGCAATATGCACTTTGCAGGGATGCCGCAGCGATGTCAGTGCCTCCCAGCCACGCTGTCCAAGGAAGCTTTATCCCGCCCGCACGGGAAGCAAAGCCGGTTCATTCCCATGGTGCAGGCTCAGTCGAGCAAAAACAGAACGGTGTAGAGGAAATTAGTGAATTAGAAAGTTGAAAGCAGAGCCTGGAAAACAGAGGCTGAAAAGGCTTTACATTAAAAGAGGCACCGGGTCCTTTGGGATTCACTGAGCCTCCTCTGGCTGATCATAAATTCTGCTTTTTCTACCCCTGTTTAAAAGTTCTGGCAGAGTCCATGAGGTGAATAATTTACCTGAGGTGGAACTTAAAAGCCATTTGATGTGACTGTGATTCTGACAAAAATCAAAAGGGAACTTTTTACGCAGACATTTGAGCCAGCATTATCAAATCCATAAACAATATCAATTTTCTGTGTACGTCATGTTTCTCTTCTGACTGGTTCTTACTATCAGCAAGCAGCGTTCATTTTTTACAGAACACTGCAAAACGCAATAGGTATTATCAAGGAAAGAAGAAAACACAATTGAGGCAGTCTATCAAAGCCTGTCGTGTTTTAACCGAGTCTCAACCACAGCAAACAACAAAATGTGCCAACACCAGCAACTGAAGGAAGATGTATTTACAAGACAAAGCTCAGCTTTCTCCATGCTAAAGCACCTACTTGGGCAGATGAAGGGTGTACATGTTTGTTGCTTGGAGCATGCGGCTGGTGAGAAGGTATTCCTACAGCTGCAATATTGGGCAGTAATTGGACACATCTGTCCCATTCTCCGTCCCTATGCAGCAGGACACCTGTGATATGTCTTCTGACTCTGCCATTTTCTGCCAAGTCAATCCTCTTCTTGGCTTCCTTAAACACCACCTGTCCATCTTGAGAAATCATTCTGAAACAGCAACATGAGTGTGTTATACCCTGCTCTCTTAGGAAGCTGGCTGTAAGCATCACAGATCTAAGAGCAAAGAGCGCAGCCTCAGCCTTCCCACCTATTTCAGCCATTCCCCTGTCTTCAGTGGCCTGATCTTATTAAAAAAAAAAAAAAAAATTAAAAAAAACTGATCTGAAACAAAAACCTAACAGGTCACTTATTTTTCTGCTCATTATTGAAGGGAATATTGAAATCCCTGGTGGTGAATTATTCCAAACAGCTACTCCACAGCTTATACAGCCAGAAGATTTAACCAGGGGAGGAAAGAAGATTTTCAGACAAATGTTTTATACATAACTGTGCACTTAATTGAGTGTAATTTTACTGAAACGTCTCTTTGATCCGATCCATCTTCCTCCTTTCTGGACAATTCTTTACAGGTTACTCGGATCCCTGTCAGCGGCTTAGGAATGATCTTCTGCACTTTCCTGATATATACTGTCATTATTCAACTGATTCCTGTAGAATTATGATAATTATACCTATTAATCTGCCAGTACCTCTACAGCCCATGTTCCTGTCTTTGATATAAATCACTCCATCTATTTACAGAGTCATCGTCTTTTTTTTTATCCCATAGCTGAGTCACCAGTCCCAATACAGTGACACTTTATGTTTCTTTGAACTCTCTCGCTGACATCTGTACTTGCACAAATTTCAGGAGTTCTGTTATGACCTTCTCTGGAGATCTATGGAAAACTCTCTCGTTCTTCTCTCATCCGACACAGATCCATTGGGAGAGCAAGGCGGAGGGCATGGTCTTCATACACCTGGTTAGATCATGGCACAGAATAAAGCTTTGCAGGAAGCCCACCAAATTAAAAATCACTTTCTTGCAGCAGAGAATGGCACAGCAAGTGTCCCAAATCCCACAACTCTCTGACTGGGCATTGCACCCACATGACAACATTAGAAGAAAATTACCATGCGAAGTAGAGAAATACAATCTGACAGCACAAAGGTTTAACCAGAGACAGAACTGTCTGGGTTACAACGGATCACGCTGCATCTCGTATTGCAGTGTTTGTGTGGGCAAACCCTTGTCTAGATTTGTCTCAATAGTCCTTCTGCTGTGATTTTGTCTGCAGTGGGAACTCCATGTTAGATTGTGATGGGAATAATAGAGAAAGTGTGAGGGAAGGAGACAGGTATTTTCATTCTGTTTCATTTGATCCGTTAAGTGTAGGCTTTCCTATTCTGTGTCAATAATTTATAGAAATAGTATACAGTGCCTTCAAGATCCATTTGCAGGATGTTTGGCCCAAGACTGTTTCCTTTCAGCCACACAGCAAATCCTCCTTAGAGTCCTCAACCCCAACTTTCCAATCCCTAAGTCGAGGGCTAAGGATGAACCAACAGGTCACCAGGACACCGGCCACAAGGAGGGCCCTGAAGGACTTAGAAATATCACAGAAGAAGGTAAGAATGAATCACTGGAGGCTTTTGTATGCAGCCATTGCAAACCCAGCAGGCTCAGACCACGGGAAGGGCTCCCTCAGCCACAACCAGGGTCTGAGGCAAGCCACTGCAGCACACAGGGCTCCTCTGAAAGGTTAAGCAATTTATTTTTCATGTCCATGAAAATACATAGGCCTGGGGAATAATTTCCATCCCCTTCTCCACTTCTGTTCAGCCCTGATACACGTTAAATTACATAATACGCAGCAAAAGCCATTGCCAGGCTAGCTGGCAGCTCTCCACTTGTTTTTCTAGTTTCCAAGCATTAAACGCCTTGGAAAAATGTGCAGAGGTATTTGACACATATTCAAAAATAAACAGCTAAAAATATAAAGGGGGAGGTGTGCAGGCACTACTCATTACAGTCTCTCCTACCAAAAAAAAAAGAAAAACAACCCAGGAAACAAAGAAGATTAAGTTGTTGAGTAATTATTTCAAAACTAAGATGCAAAAGGAGGTGAGGAAACCTGTGCATTCATTAAAACTATGCAGGTAGCAGCAGGCTACTGTCAGCACCTTAATTACAATCTCCAGTACAGTAACAACTAATGCCTTCATTTTTGTCACAGGGCACAGTCAATAGCAAGGTGCTGGTGTCCCAGCCTGAGTACTGGGGGATGGCTGCTGTGCTTCAGGAGACCATTGTTCCTTCCTAGCTCCCAGAGGAAAGGGATTCACTGCTAGAGTGTATTTGCTGGAGTATATTTGTGCTAAATTATCACACTCGCACTAGCCAGTGGAAGAGCAGTGTGATTCTACCCATTCCTCTTCCCATTTGCTCCCAAATGACAGGAACAAGCAAAATGTTTTCCCATTTATCCCTGCCTGACCAGACCCGATTTCCTAAATAACACCATACGAAGACTGCAAGGCAGGTAGCCCATAGGCACAAACCCCAGATCTCTCCAATGCCTGAGTTATCTAACACTGTTCTGAAAGAAGAGCCTTGCAACTCAGGTGTGATGCTGATGAAATATTGCCATCATTCCTCCCCAAAGTGAATCAATTTATCACAATGTTGTTGCCTTTTATTCTAGAAATTCCAGATACAAAGTGAAAAATATCATGGTACTAAATATTTTGCAGTAATAAATGAATATAATTACAGATTTAATATTATCTATAAAATGTTCTTTCTCAGGACAAAACAAGTATTTTTCTACTGTTGTGATATTCCTGGCAGTTGATAGAAATGCAAAGTTAAACAATAGAACCTCCTTTAATTTCACAGTCTGTGGTTCTTTCATAAAACTTTTAAAGATCAATTATGTCCCATCAATGCAGAAGTCAGGCTGAACTAAGTGATTTATGCATAAATAGCCTTATAAGCCAACTACCGTAGAATGAGCAACTCATCTGTTAGACGTACATTCAAAGAACTGTTATTTTTGGCACTGTATTATACTCTACCATTACATTAATCTTTCTGATTCTTCATACTTTCTGTTATGGAGGCACCTTGTTGTACATGTAATTCTGTGTGACTTCCATAAAACTTGTGCAGCTGAAAAAAATAGAAATTGAAATCAGAGAGCAGATGTTTACTGATGGGCCTGTGCAATATCCTACACACAAAATGAAAACGATGAATTAATGTTTTTCAAAGCCACCCTCATTTTTAGGTTAATCTCACAGTTTTTTTTCTTTCCCCTGGAAAACAGAGGGAGTGTTTGCATTCCAGTAGAAGCTGGAAGCATGGGTGGCTGTGACTTTTGAAGAAGTGACATTGCAATAGCTTGTTGGACCTTTCACATTAAACTGAAGGCTTGCCTAAAAACTGAAGGCACTCTCATGTGAAGCAAAGCTAGCAACACTCAGATACGTCTTTGAAAACTCATTCTCCAACTCAGAGAGGCTAGAAATATCAAGTAGCCAACACAGAATCATAGAATCGTTGAGATTGTAAGGGACCTTAAAGATCACAGAATCACAGAATCTTCATGGTTGGAAAGGGCCTTGCATGCCCTGAAATGCCACATCTACACCTTTCTTAAACACCTCCAGGGATGGTGACTCCACCACCTCCCTGGGCAGGCTGTTCCAGTGCCTGACCACCCTCTCAGGAAAGTCATTCTTCCCAATATCTAATCTAAACCTCCCCTGCCCCAGCTTCCGACCATTCCCTCTGCTCCTGTCATTATTCCCTTGGGAGAAGAGGCCAACCTCCACCTCTCTACCACCTCCTTTCAGGGAGTTGTAGAGCGCAATGAGGTCTCCTTTTAGCCTTGTCTTCTCCAAACTAAACTAAAGATCATCAAATTCCAACCGCACTGCCCTGGGCAGGGACACCTCCCACCAGACCAGGTTGCTCAAAACCCCATCTAACCTGGCCTTGAACATCTGCAGGGATGGGGCAGCCACAGCTTCTCTGGGCAACCTGTTCCGGTGTCTCACCACCCTCACAGGAAAGAATTTCTTCCTAATTTCTGATGTAAATCTCCCCTCTTTCAGTTTAAAACCGTTACCCCTCATCCTATCGCTACACTCTTTGACAAAGAGTCCCTCCCCATCTTTCCTGTAGCCACCTTCAGATATTGAAAGGCCGCTATAAGGTCTCCCCGGAGCCTTCTCTTCTCCAGGCTGAACAATCCCAACTCTCTCAGCCTGTCCTCACAGGAGAGGTGCTCCAGCCCTTGGATCATCTGGTAATGGAGCTTGCATGCTCTGGTGAGAGCTGAAGAAAATTGCGTCTGCCTTATTTTTAGCTCTCCAGTGCCTTGTAATCAGTAATTTTATCCCCAGCTACCTCCCAATGTCATTGTGACACAGCAGGCAGTGCCCACAGCTAATGCTGAGTGGGGAGCAGCCAGGAGACCACCTGGATCTGGCATTTCCCTGCTACTGCAGGGCAACTACCAAGCTCTCACGCTTGCAAAGGTGAGGTCAGGAGAAGAGCTGAGGGGCAGAATACATCCCAGCAGGTGGCACGGCAGATCCCTCACCCAGTATAACAAAAAGCTGTTTGTTGTCTATTCAAAGAAGCCACAAACTATAAAAGCAAGATATTGGTGTATACTGGCACCGTTGTGACTCTAAGAAAAGGTCTACAAAGCCAGTATCGAACCAGAGATCTTCAGAAGTATTTTTGGAGTAGCTTGTAAAACGTACTTGCATATCAGCGAAAATGCAGACTCATAAATAGTTTAATTCGACAGTTTTAAGCAAAGAATTTAAATTTTTTCGTGGCGGCTCATTGATCAGGTAGAAGAGCCACTAGGTATTTTGATTTTGCTGTTGAAGAGTCCTGCAAGTCCAAACTCAAAACAGTACATAATCCAAATGCTAAAGTAACAAAGAAATCCTATCACAGGAAAACAAACAAGCAATAGCTATTCAATCAATATCTAGCAGAGCAAAGCATCAACATTTGGAAATCTTTTTTGTATTCTTAAGTCTATGACCATCCAGTGGACTAAACGAGTTGAGGTGCATCTTTTAGTATCTCCCTGTAAAGTAAAAGGCTGGAGCACATTGGAGCAATACAAAGCTTATGGCACATCTAAACCTTCTATCTACAAGAAGCAGTTACAATGCTGTTATACCCCAAAAAACCTCCCTAGAAAACCAAGAAAAAGTAGGGTTTTTTGCCAGCATTAGGATGAGCATGTGGGAGAGCATGAGAGAATCTAGAAGATATGTTTCTCCTTGGGCCTGATTTATTGCTGTCTAACAGCAGTGTGCTGAGTCCCTCACCACTGCAGAAACAGACCCCCCGGGCTGCCTTTGTGCTGTGATGGTGAATGGTGGATGGATTGCTCTGCCCACAGCCCGGCTCAGCCCCGTGCCCTCTGCCCCCACCCTTACCCTTCATAACGATGCTGTGTAATGGGACTGTCACAGTGCATTGCAAGAAGTTATGATCAACCCCTCCCCCCCCAAAAAACCCCAACCATTAGGGCTTAGATCCCTCTCTCCATCAGTCACCAGCTCTTAGGAGGAGAATGAAGGAATTGGGAAAGGAAGGAATTGGAAAACTCCCATCACAAGAACACGGTCTTTTATCAGAGGCACTTCCTCTGCTATGTCCTTAAATGCTCTGAGGACAAGGTACTTAGAGAATTTCATGTTTTATTGATCATCCCATGCTTAAGTTCAGCTAATGGAGGGTACCAGTTATTCAACCAGTTCGTAGAGGAGAGATTTTAAATCATGCTGAAACAAAAATATGACTCACAAGACCATGCGCTTTGCAGATTTTATGCAAGCGCTAGAGCATCATAGCTCACAGCTCAAACACAGAAAAGGTTTTGAAAAACAACACAGAATGGCTCTGACTCCATACTACTCTGCATCCTGCAATCTTTAACATACGTATGAGATGTAACGCAGCCCAAAAAAGCAGTGGGTTTTTTTCCACTTTCCAGTGACACCACTAAGGTACCTCTCCAGGTAGATCATTTAGGAGCATCATTTGTGACTTTCAAAACACAAGCAGTGTAATGCTACTTCTACTTTCCCAATGGGGTAGCAAGAGCTCCTGCTTTGCTGGATTGGGCCCTGAATAACAACTTGCCATATAAGATAAAGGAAAATACAGTATTTTCTATTAGATTACCACTTTAACCTCTTCTTTAAGTAAACAGAACGCAAACTGAAGGTTCGGTCTGTCTGACCGGAAAGCTCATTTCATTAGTAACGGGAATTTAACCTGTAGGAAATGTGGGGGAGGCAAAGTAATTTCCAACATGCCTACCTGAACGCATCACAGCACTCAGAGAGGCACCTCGCTTAGAGGTCTCTGGCAACGGCAAGAAAGGTGTTATTAATTCCTTGTGAAGAACAGCAGATGTGGAGAGGAAACAGGTCCCTGCTGCTCTCCAGTCTGAACACACAGATATGGGCAGCTGCACCAGGGTAACCCTTAGCAGAGGCTTCCAAAAAGCAGCCTGGAGTTGGAAAGAGGATTTTCTGCGATGTTGCCTTGACAGGGCTGCTCCCTCCTGCTCCCGCCCGAAGGTGAGGTTCTCCTTGAGGACTTCTTCTACTGAGAGGTGCCCACCTCTCCTTAGCCGCTGGGGAGATAAACACAGGTCTGAGGGCAGATGGCAGGGAAGGGTATTAACACTCCTTCTTTCTTCCTGGAAGGGTTGAAGTAGGATCAGGTGTGAGGCCAGTGTGATGGCCAGTAACTCCCCTTACAGTAAAGTAAGGGTGAGAATCTCCATGACTGTTGTATTGCTTTTGTTACTATATAGTAACAGAAGAGGTAGGGGGTTTGTCCTCATTTCTCAGCTACACTGAGATTCTTCCTGAGCCATTCCTCCCACAATTTCGTCTTGCTGCAGTTTCGCTCGTCTCTGCGAGGCAGAAGAACACCGGCATCTCCTGTGGCTTGAGAAGAACCGTAAAGCCCCTGATTTGAAAGGACCTCAGGGCCGGCTGCCTGGCTGCTCCAGGCAGCTAAGGATTCGCAAGCTGTTGAATTACCGTCTTCTGTGGCCGAAGGGAGCAGCAAGGGAATGCCGCGCTCGCTGGCTGACAGTGCAGCTGCTGAGGCATCTTTTTACAGATTTTAAACAGCAGCTTCCTCTCCTACAGTAGCTGTGTTGCATAAACAGCACGGGTGGTGCCTTAGGCTTCAAGCTAGCTTCCCACTGCTGAGAAGAACTTAGCCTTGTCTGGTGGGGTTAGCCTAGAAGTATAGATAAATGTACATATATTCCTGCGTTACGGAATTACGTCATACACACACACAACAATGCAATCATGCCTTGTGTAAGGTAAGCACGTTTACATGAGGTATCCCAACACACCTACCTCTGAAGTTCTATGGAATCATCCATATCAACATCATATACTATAGAACAGAAATAAGTTTTGTATTATTTAAAGACAAAATATTTTTAGTTTTTCATTTTAAAATTATATGTGTCCGGTCTTTAGAAAATGATGCAGGTATGCACACAACCATGCGTCCACGTGTGTATATCTAAATTATCTATGTATATAAACTGAACATCTAAAATCACACACTATATATATATATATACATTGTCTGTAATATGACTCTGTTACTATGTGAGAACAGAACATAACAACTTGTTTTCAGGGAAATTACAGCTGAAGTACTTAAACACACCTCTCCTCTGCCCAGATGAAGAACACTTGAGGTAGATGGAGGGGGAAGGGGAGAAATCAGACTACAGTATGATCTCACACTTGCATGCAAGATCAAAGTTTGCAAAGCTATGAAGGCAAGGACATACCTTCTCCTCCTGACTGCTGAGCTCAGATATTGTGAGCCAGGAGACATTCCCTCTCATAGAGACAAGACACCACTAAGCTGCTGGTGACTCCCATCTTGCTCCTCAGGAAAGTCTTCCATCAAACTGAAGAACTGGCGGCATTTTGAAGGTAGCAATGAAAGCGTTTCAAAAGCAGTAGTAAAGTGGCAGTGAATCTACTTTCTCACCTCCTCTTTTGACAACCGTACACACCACACAGTCAGACACACATGCAAATGATCTACCCTTATATTTATGAATGCATTTTTCTAATGCATATGTACACACACGCTCAACATGGAGTGGTTCTACAGGAGTTTAGGATAAATGGGTAAAAGCACGTAAAAACATATGCACTCCTACATATGCACAGATTATCTAGGACTCTGCTACTCACAAGAGGAACAAATGCAAATGAATGGAGAAAATGGCACAAAGCTGTGTCTTTTACCTATTTTATTTATTTATAACATTTATGGAGGATTTTGCAAAGCTAATTCTCAATGGTTACTTGCCATCTTACAAGCATGTTTTAAGATCCGCCGTGTCAGGTAAATGTGTAGCTATTTACTCTTCTGTAGAGATGGTGCCGATTACATAAAGGAGCAGGTGTATTTCTTGGGTAATGCAGCTGAAACAGAAATATTTTGTCCCAGGGGAAACCAGCCATGATGTATGAAATGTGCTGAGGATAACAGGATGCAGTGCTTACTAGGATAGTCCCAACAAATTCCCTTGCAAGGTGTGCAACCTCTGTACGTCGGGAGCATCGCCACCAGGTACCTGAACATGCTGTAATGAAATTATTGCACTAACAACTGCAGACTCTGTTCTTTCAACAATTTCCCTCTCAGCAAGAGAGACTAACTAAGCCCTTTTTTTTCCTCTCTCTCTGCCTCACACAAGCACACACAAGCACGTTTTGCATACAACAGCCCTTTATATGCCCTTCTTTCCTTTGGGGACCGTAGATGTCCTGACTCCACAAGCGCATGCGGGTGGCCAGGATGCTGCTGTGCAGCTTCATTACTGTAATGGTTATGAACCGTGCCAAAACCTATCGCTTTCTGCTCCTGTGCCAGTACCATCATTTGCTCTAGGTGTTCTCCGTGTTTAACCTCGGATTACAGCCCATACCCATCACTGTCTGCCCTGACGTTGTTCTCCTCCCCCGTGATCAGCATTGAGTTCCCTGGTCACACTCGCAGCCTCCGTCTGCACCTTTCTCCTTTTCATCTTTGTTTAGATTTCCTTCCATCCAGCCAAAATTTAGCACCTCCAGGCCATATCACACATAGGCAGCCAGTCTTTGGATGAAGTTACCTCACACTATTTACTACATAATTTGGTAGCTCATGCCCTAATGGGCTCTACTCTGGCTGCAGGCAGATCTAGTCAAGGTATGTTAATTAGCAAGCAGACAGACCTATGAAATATTGGCCCGGAAATTATCCAGTGAAATTTTTCATCTTACTAAACTGGTTTTGAGCCCATCCAAATTGCTTCCTGTCAGCCCAGCAGGGTTGATTCAGAGGCAGTGGCTGGTACAGCACAAAGAGGGTGAACCTCACTAATGAAAAACTCTCCCTGGGAGTAGTATGCAAATGGGACTCGTTTCATCCTTTATAGTCAGCAACTGGAAATGCTGTACGGCTGCCCCGCTCATTAGAGCAAAGGCGTCGTGCTGGATCTACACGCTGCCCTCTATCCCTCTTGCTTCCTTCCTCAGTAAAATTCTCACTCGGGAAGGAGTGAGCAGTCAACAGAGTTCGCTGAGCGACCCAGCACAGAGGAGAAAGGCTCTTGCAGAGAATATCGAGTCGTGCTTGCAGCATTCTTACTTCTGAAAGCCCAAGTGGTTTCCAAACATTGTGCCTTTCCTTGTACACTCCGCACACAATCTGGAAATTCATAAAAGGGTTTTAGTTCAGAATTGCACAGAAAAGTAAATGAAATACTGCCCTGCTGGCACAGCTCAGTGTTAGGTGCTGCTCCGACTTAATAAATTGTGAGAGACCACAGGGTCTTGTCTGATGGAGAACTTCCTCAGTGGATTTTTAACAGCTCTTTGATCTGAGGCTTCACCCTGTGATCCACAGATTGACCAAAAGACACAACGATATTACTGAAGTTTGAGTGTTGTTTGATTGGTACAGAATTGTACCAGCTCCCCTTGTCTCCTGTGTCATTTAATTTGATCTTCTTGAGCCTCATCCCTGACATTTCTAATCATACAGCAGATTTCTGTAAAGGCCAGGGGGGCAGAGGAGGATGCAGGATACTGGAGTGTTCTCAACCTTTTGTGAACGCAGTGGCCTACCACGGTATTTGTCTCTTTTGCAGTGTTGCTTTCCTGGAGTTTTCCTCCATTCTTCCATCACACCTGTACAAGTACATCCAGAGATGAGAATTCAGAAAAAAAAAATAAATATATGAGCACAGACCTTGCAGGAGGTGAGTTTGTCATTATTCTCTTTAATGGCATTGATTTCCTTTTCATTTTCACTGCTGAAGAGAAAGGAAGAACTGTAAATAAGAGAATAATGCCACTGTCACACTGACACACTGTAATGAACAGCACAATGCGCCTTGAATGAAAAACACAGGAAAGCAGTTCTGCAAAACTACCATTTCCAGGGTCATAGGTGATGTATTTATGGAGTTTAATTTTTTTCCTGGCTTATTGTGTAATGGAAGTATTGAAATGCAGAAGAAGAAGGTGCTCAAGGGGTCACATAGGACAGCCCTCAGTGAGACGCTTAGCTTCCTCCTCTGAGGTTGTGGGACCGTGTCACCCCACCACACCTCCCCTGGCGTCTGGAGACCGAGGCTGTGGGTGCAGAAAGCCCAGTTTATCAGAGCGAAGGAGGAGTTGCACTTACCCAGAGTGTTCTTTCTGCCCCTACAGCAGCCCCAGACCTGGGCAGTAAGGGCGAGCTGAGGAAGACTTTGGCCCAGAGCAGACCAGTGCTGCACCAGTGTAAGTCACCCCAGCACCCTCACGAATGAGCTTTGGGGCAAGTGAGAGACGGGCACTGGGCTGAAAACTTCGTATCCCTCCTTGTACCAAGCCACGGCACCCTGCCTCCAGACCCCCACGTATCCAATTTGCTTGCATAATATTAACCCAAGATGCTCTGTTACCGTGCATGCTGCATTTACCCCAATGAGAAAGCTTTTCCTAATATTTAAACTAAATATCCTCTTGATGTAAATGAGACTAATTTTTTCCTGGTCTCTCAGCAGAAAGTAAACCATGGCATAAATTAGTAGCTCCAGAGAGATCCTGTTTCGTGCTCCTGTCATACGCCAAGATAAAGCCTGACCATAAGCAATTTGAGACATATACTTTTCAAATAGGACTGTCACAAACATAATCCAGCAAGAGAGCAAGGATAGAAAGCTTTGCCATTTTTTAATGAGCAAGATTCCTGGAAGCACCTCTTTTTAGGGTGATGCTGAGATACAAGTGAGTAACTTGTAGCAGTCTTACATGGGAGGGTCAGAGACAACCCGAGAGGATGACTTGGTAAACTTGGTCTGGTGATGATCTGTGACAAGAGGAAGTAAGTCCTTTTTCATGGAAATATTTCCTGATGTAACTATTTCCAGATATTTGAGTTCATCAGTGAGTCAGACCCAAAAGAAATGAAGTTATTTGCACTTATTCAACCAAATTACCTTTATGAAAAAAAGCTTTAATGCCATTGGAGAAAAGGGGCTGGAGGAGGGGCAGGGGGGAATGACAAGGCTAAGCTAATTAATCAGGTTGGAAAAAAAAACCAACACACAAAGGCATTGGTTCGGCAATTGCAAAAGAAGCACAGAGGATATTGTCAATTCTTCTAGACTTCAACATAGCGATTTTGCCCCTCTCCTATCTAGCAATCACATGCTCACATTTTACTTGATCCTGGTCACAGCTCTTTAATCCTTCTTATAGAGCAGACTTTACTGAAACAGATTATTGCACAGCAAGGTCTTTGCTATTTCCCTTGCTGTATTTATCTCTCTAGAGACTTGTGTAGGAAACCAATCAGAGCATCAGCTTCTTTCCGTCCGTGCAGAAACATGAAAGGTTATGAGCTTCACTACTCAGAACTGCCTTATAGTCTAGTATTTTTAAATGAGGCCATTTGAAAGAGAACTAAACCTTAGAAAATGCCATAAAATTCCTTGAAGAGTATGTATTTTTCTGCAAGTTAAACTTAGTTACAAGACTGAATTTACAGTTAACTTCAGGATAGATTTGCAATAGAGGGAAGGAGTAAATGCCATGATGTCATGCTGAGGCAGACCTTTACGTGAAAGAAAAAAATACATATGTGAAATTCTGAAGTGCTTGGAAGCAGTGAATCTGAGCATTAGTGTCCAGGGAGGGAATTTATGTGACACGCAGATTTATCTGTCCTTACGGGGTCAGATCTTTTATACTACTGGTTTAACAGTCGGGTTTTAGTTTTCATGCTCACAAGAGTTTTACGACACTGGCTTCCTGAATATTTCTTTGCCTATCAAGCATTCACAGACAAAGTAGGAATAAAGATCAATATATTTTTAACTTACTTACATGGTACATTTGTTACAGATTATGCCATTTTGAAGACAGACAACAAGCCTCAGAGCATGACTGTGAAGCAGACCTTCAGCCAGAAGATGAGGTCTGCCTATAGGAAAAGATGACAAAAAAAACCCCCATACTTATAAAACCCATACTTATACCAAGAATTGTTGTATGTTGGACATTAAAAAACAGACAGAAGGAAAGCCCCGGGGGGAAACAATAATGATTTAACTGTACATCAATCAATGCAAGTTGGGTCTACTTGAAGACCATCCATGGCGAATGTGAAGAGCTGATATACCAGGCAATCACTGGCTCTTCAATATCAGCTCTCCTCAGCTTGTACCATAGGTTGTTGCCCAGATTTCTGTAGAATAAACTCTAAAAGTAGTTGGGGGGAGGGTGGGGAGGGGGCTGTTATACATGTATATTAGTTATTAAAGAAAGAAAAAGGCACAAGAGAGGAGAGCAGCAGCCAAGCAGCAGGAAAGACGTAGGGCAAGCAGGAGCTCGTGGAAGCCACAGGGAGAGGAGCCTGGTGCTCTGTGCCATGCTGAGCATGCAAAACATGAATGAAAAGACCTTCAACAGCCTGACCATCACCCAAAAGTCTGAGGTGAGGCAGATATTGTCTGAAGCCACAGCAGAAAACTAAGGGGCTGTGGCAGAACAGCAGGGCCCAGAGCAGCAGCCCAATGAGGGTCAAAGAGCTGCAAGATGGTCGTGAAGAAAATGGGCTTTAACTCTTTCATGGCAAGCCTGTAACGGAGATATGCTTGGACTGTGGAAGGTGAGCAAAAGATTGTGCTGGTCCTGATTAAGATGCATTGGCCAGCAGGTCAAGGGAGGTGATTCTGCCCCTCTATTCCACTCTGGTGAGACCCCACCTGGAGTACTGCCTTCAGCTCTGGGGCCCCCAACATAAGAAGGACATGGACCTGATGGAATGAGTTCAGTGGAGGGTCACAAAGATGATCCGAGGGCTGGAGCACCTTTCCTATGAAGACAGGCTGAGAGAGTTGGGTTTGTTCAGCCTGGAGAACAGAAGGCTCTGGGGAGACCTTATAATAGTCTTCCAATATCTAAAGGGGCTACAGGAAAGATGGGGAGGAACTCTTTATTAAGGAGTGTAGTGATAGGATGAGGGGTAATGGTTTTAAACTGAAAGAGGAGAGATTTACATTAGATACTAGGAAGAAAGTCTGTCCTGTGAGGGTGGTGAGACACTGGAACAGGTTGCCCAGAGATGCTGTGGCTGCCCCATCCCTGGAGGTGTTCAAGGCCAGGCTGGATGGGGCTTGGAGCAACTTGGTCTGGTGGGAGGTGTCCCTGCCCATGGCAGGGGGATTGGAACTAGACGGTCTTTACTGTCCCTTCCAACTCTAACTATTCTATGATTCTATGACTATGTTGACTTGAAACACTGTCTGCTTCACCAGGTGAAATGGGCTCCACAAAGCCTTCAGGTCCGATGGGAACATGCCAATGCAGGGAGGTACAAAGGAAATATCACCACCTTTCTCAGGCAATGCAATTGTACATTACTCTGAACCCCTCTCCTAAACTATTTGCATTTACAAAATGAGCAACTCACACTTGAAGTTTGTGTCTTTATTGCCTGATAGGAAGATTGGTTTCTTAATCTCTGATGCTTTTCTCAGGTAGTTTCTACATATCAGTACTGCCTTCCTGCAGATGAGGAACCTGGTACCTGGAAGGCTGTGCCGTGTGTTTTAGTCCAGCTCTCCTTCACAGTAGAGCCAATACAGCAGCACAATATTTGCAGGAAGCTTTGGTGACACGAAATTTAACTGATGTAAAAATGTAACCGAATACTGTTAGTCTGTGCATGCCTGCCAAAATTGAACTGTCTCTCACTCCAGTGTGTTCAGAGGCGTCACACAGCTTCTGAACAACAGGAGTGCATCAGCACCACCTCCTGGCAGTTGCCTAACTCCAGATTTATGAAATAAAGGACAGAAGGAGAGAAAAAAAATCAGATCTCCATGTAGGAAAAGCAGCAAAATCATCTGTCCATGCACTAATGATAATATTTCCAATTCCTGTAATAGTCTTTTGGTACCAGGATATCTTCCTGCTATTTGGGAGTGATGGTCTAAACAGTAGTCAATGCCTTGAATGGATGCAGGGCACTGTGGTAGGGAGCAGCATGAGATATAAACACACCAAGACACACATCCTTGAAACAAAAGGACTATGGTGAAGTAAGCCCAAAAGCTGTCTGCACATCACACACTGTCATCTGAAAATCAAAGCATTCAGGAACTTTAGTGCAATCGCATGAGAGAGGTTTTGAAACATGTATAAGCAGTCTTTGCAGTAAGGAAGTCTCAGCACATCCATGCTTTACTTGCTCCTCAGATTATAGAATAATAGAATCATTCAGGTTGGAAAAGACCATTGGGATCAGAGTCCAACCATCAACCCTACTCTGTAAAGTTCTCCCCTACACCATATCCCCCAACACCACACCTAAACGACCCTTAAACACATTCAGGGATGGTGACACAACCACCTCCCTGGGCAGCCTATTCCAGTGTCTGACCACTCTTTCTGTGAAGAATTTTTTCCTAGTCTCCAGTCAGCATGGGTCAGCATGGGTTTATGAAAGATCAGTTCAGCCAAGACTGTGGTCTCCTTACGAAAGCCAGAAAAGCAATGTCAACATTTGTCTGGAGCAGAGAGAAAAAGCAATGCAAAGATAAGTGCTGGCAGTTTCCTTCAGAAGGTGTTGGATTCTGGACTTGAACATGGTGGCCTCGCAAAGGGCAGCATGTTGATTATCAGCACTATGAAAAGGACGAAGACAGCTTCCTAGCTCTTTCTTTGCACACTTGACAGTGCAAAATGATCATGTAGGAGGGAAATCACTGAGCATAAAATGCTCCCTGACTCTCAAAACTTACACGGAGAAAAAAGGAAAGAAGGTCTTGCAATACCAAATGAAATTATGTTATACTTACATCAGTTTTTCAAACTCTGAGGTTACTCAAGCAGAACTAATGGCAACCAGGAAGAGGGGCAACCGGCAAACAAACTTGTTTATGTCCTTGGGAAGACTGAGGTCCTAAAACAGAGGGAAAATAAACCTTATCATTTTTAACTAAAACTTAAAAAAAAAAAAAAGGAGAAATTCTGACTTTAATGCCTCAGAAAGAAGCTGCAAACTTCAGCAGTTCATGAAAGCTGAACAGAGAACTCTCAGGATCTACAGAGAGGGCTTTTAATTTGAAGGTTAGAAAATTAATTTTCTCACTTCTAAACTTCAGTGAAATGGTCTTCAAGAGCCCTCTTCTTTTTCTGGTTTATATAGCTCCCTTCACTTTCCTGTGGCCAAATACAACTTCTAATATATATCAATAGAAGAGCTATTTGCAGGTATCAGCAAGGGCTGACACATGTTTTTTTCTTGACACAGATGCAAGGCCTTTATTTTTATAGTGACTTCACTTATTAGTAATTTTTAAAGGTTATTTAAGGATAACTTTTGCTGATTTGCTAAAAAAAAAAAAAAAGTGTCACGAGTGCACTTGGCTTCTGTGGGAGTATAGAAAGACACTTCAAGGACAGACTCAGTCCCTCCACTCATCAGCCTTTTGAAGAGTCACCTGGCCAAATCTCACTGTGGTGTTTCAACAGAAAAGCACTTTGTGTTCCATTACACCTGGGGAGAGAAGCATTTTTCCCTGGTTCAAAAATAAATCTCACAGATCCTACTCCAAAAGTTATGCTGATCAGGGAATAAATCAATGTCTAAATCTGCTTGGAATCAAGAGGAGGGAATATTAGTGAATGAGTATTAGTAAATGAGATGTATCACAAGTTCATTTTTCACCTACCACTTCCCAAGTGTACTAAATATGAGGTATACTATCTTTACTGAAAAATCAACTGATTGAGTCATTTTTACTGGTCAGGAGGAACCACAGGGGGAGGCTACACAGTGCACATACATGAAAAAAAGCCAGCTAAGTAGGTCAATCTCTGTTTAACTACAATATTTTTTTACCTTCCACTAAAGCTTAATATCTCAAAGCAATACCAAGTCAATTTTCTGACTGGACATCCAACCCCTATTCATGCCCCAGACTTTTCTGAGCTGTTGATACTGAACCTTAAAATTAGGGAGAAGGGGGGGGGGCTCCCAGAGCTGTCCATGGCCCCATCTCAGGTGGATATGTGTTGTTGGTAGCAGTGAGGACCGTAAGGTAGAAAACACTTGTCATTACTATTCACACCCAACTTTCTCTCTGATTGCTCAATGCTTTCAAAACCTGGGAATGCAGTTTTGCTTCAGTCTGTGCAGCAAGCTCTTGTGTGACATCAATGCTTTTATGGGACATGGGTGAAACAACCTTCTTCACTAATATGCTCGAAGCAAACAACCATCTGAAGACGTCAGGCACCACATTGTAGCAGATGCATCTTTTCTAGGTGCATATTTAAGCACACCATAATGTATAGCGTATATATTTAAGCACACCATAATGTATAGCATATGTTTGAAGAGTGGAACAGTAGGCATTCATGTTCCCAAGCTAGAGGATAGTTATTTAAGTCTGTTATAAAAGGCAGGATGCAAGTACAGTTTTTATTTATCAGTCCTATAAAGAAGAATAATTGTCATTGTTAAAAGACCTGGGTAGCTGGAAATTAATTCAGGGGAAACACTGATGAACAAAAGCACAGTCCCCATATACTGTGCTTACATCACTTTGGTAAATTATAAATAAACAAGCAATTTCTTAATGACAAACAGACAGATATAAACATAATAGATGTTATCTCTTAAAAGGGGCCTAAAGATCAACTGAGAAGTTTGGCTTACTAAAACATACTCACATTTTGCAACCAAACGAAATAATTCAAGTTAGAAACTTTTAATTAAAAGTGCTTTATAAATTGCACTCATTATGTATGTTTGCAGTGATATATTTCTTTGCTCTCTGGAGCAATCTGTTTTCCTTGGTTTCTTTTTTTTCCCACTTAATAAATTATCCTCATTTACACAAAATGTTAATGCCAAACTCTTTATTAATAGGATAAATATGGACTTCAGTAACCACAAATTATGTGGTGTCACTATTAAATGATCTGCCCCTTCCCAGCTTAAGTTCACTTTTCAATACCAAGCCTGCCAATGGTTTGGCAGCTGCTTTTTGCAGCACAGAACAAGAAACCTTTAAAGCAAAGCATTCAGGAATTACTCCTTTGGGGTGGTCTAGCAAAATCTGAAGTTTTCTGTGCCTTATTTCGAAACACGACCGTGAGCCCATCCCCTCGCTGCACTGACCTTCTTCCCACTGTGCTGCAGGGGATTAGGATGCTCTGGAAAGCTGGTGGCAGGGTGAACCAACTCGATTTCTTAGCTGATTTGAACAGTTTGACGTTTAAACACATTTAAGACACGAGGCCCCAAATATATTATGTTTTCTCACTGATTTTGGCCGCTATGCCAGACGTCCCTTCCTTACAGAGACCACACAGAGATAGCTTGATGGAAAGGGGCAAAGACCGCTTCCATGGTAGCATTAAAAAGCTGCAAGGCACAAGAAAAACTAGCAGAGTATCTTGCTTTTCTTAGCATTTTTTTTTAAATCTTACTTTTTTTTTCTTTTTTTCTCCTTTAAGTACATCATAGCTCCAGTACTAATTCTAGTCCAGCTACTAAATCACAGTTTCAAATTGGTGTGCTCCAAGGGATGTACCTAAGTCTGGGTGTGGGCACCTAAACACAGCTGGTTTGGTTGGGTACCGTGCACAGTGACTCAGAAAGTCAAGGGAAATTAACTGCTCAGCAGAGGAGAGCACGTGCCTGTGCTTCGGGACGCACAGAACCCTCCTGGATAAGCCTACGTGAAATACTGTAGCCCCAAACGACTTTTTAACCTGAGATCAGATTATTAAGTTTGGATTTTTCAGCCATCATCTCATGGTCTCTGCCTTCTCTTTTATTACACCACTGATAATTTGATCACTGTAAAGACCCACACTGTGACGCAGGACAGAAACCACACTTAAGCAACAGCCCAGCCCGGCCTTCTCAAGACTAACTCAGGCTTTCACACGTCCTCAGTCCATTGACAGGACTGATCTCAAGCCAGCTGGTGGCAATACCCACACATTATCGCCTTACCATCATTGCACACCTTGTTCCTGTTTCTGGGAGCATGACAGGGGAGATGCTGCAACCAACCACAAGGTAAGCGTGACACGCAGCCACTTGTTGAAGATGATTGGGAATAACTTCTACGAGGTTTCCCTCCCCCTGAAGAGCAACTGATTTTCCCAAAGCGACTGTAGGCAGCCTGCCTGCAGCTATCACATTTTTATATAGCAGATCAGAGCGATCCCTTCCAAACCTGCATCTTCCCCTGCCACTGTTCCTCTCAGCTATCAGATGCACATTCCAAAACACAGGAACAAAACCTCAGGCCGTAGCCTTCACTGCCAAGTCTCAAATGCTCCCAGCTCTGGCACCCAGGTGGCAAAGAGAGGACCGCTACCTGGTACAAAACACATGGGACAAGGGGGAAACTATGGAAGGACTAGGACTAGGACAAGAAATGGCTAAAGACCTGCTAAGAAGCCAGGAGAAGCCAATAAGATTGAGATTAGATGAGAAAAAAGTCTGACTTCAGGGCTGAGGAAGAGACCTTAACAGATGTAGCCAAGAAGGATCTCTAACCACCAAAGGAACTTCCCCATCAAAATGCAGAGCATAACTCCAACTTCCTAAAGCTCACCACTCCCTTGATATCTGCCACGGGCTGTGAAGTACCTTGGAAAGGGTGTTTTCCATTCTCCTTTACTGCTGGCAAACACAGGTGATCAGGTATTCTGCTGCTGAAGTGACACAGATCTGTGCGATAGAAGGCTCCAGTTCTGTTCTGTCGATAGCCAATCTCGCGGGTGAAAACTCTGGGGTTTTTTCAGTTTGACTTCTAAAAACCCAAAAATACATAGGCATTTCTTTTGAAGAACCAGTAATGCTGCAGAGTCAAGCATTTAAAATTTTTAAAATGGTAGAATTAAGGTTTTAGAGACAGCATCAGTTTGTGTAAATTAACTGTGATACAGTTAAAAACTACAGTGTCATATGACAACATGTTCTTTAGAGTCTCTACCACATCATTTACTGAATAAAATAAACAGTACTTAACCAAATGAACACATTTTATTTCAATTGTTCAGTGTGATGCCCCAGGCCTTGCATGCTGCAATATTGTTTGACAACAAACACCAAAGGGGTGAGACTCACCTAGCCTTTGATGCATTCTGCGTAGGTGTCTGTTCCCGAGCTGGCCATCTACCTTCTCTCTAAGGCAATGAAGAGGAAATGGACAGTTTTAGGAAGTAACTATCGAGATGCAGTTGAAATGGATACATTCAATTTGGATCTATTTAGTCAGGTGCTAAAAAATGAGATCTTTACAGCCAGCGACCATCTGAGAAAAGTCAGTGGACAAGCAACAGCCAGGAGTTTTGTGGCAGAGGCCAGGAAAGACTCTCTCCCTCCAGGGCAGTATTATTCCCTCACCCAGGGAAGGTTTGTCCTTTCCCTAATTTACCGTTCTCTCAGCTGCGGTTTTGGCATTTCCTATTTTTAGGTGATTTTGCAACACGATGACCCTTAGGATGTAAGCTGTGCGTGTGCATAACAAAGGTGTGAGAGTGGAAGATGGAGGCGACTTCACTGTTATTACATGCAAAGGCACTCCCGATTGATTTGGGCCTGCTGCAGCTGACCTCCAGAGGGTCATCAAGCGGCCAAAGCTTATTTGCTCTGCAAATTTGCTCTGGACAGTGGAGGTTTTATAGCAATTTCAAAGGTGTTTACTGTCTTCATCCTAAAAGAGAAAAAGCAGGCTGGAGAGCTGATCAAATGGTAACTTGAGAAAACAGGGAGAGCGACAAGGCTGTCAAGAGAGAGGTCAAGATCTGCAGAAAATCATATGCTTAATTTCCTTAAGGAAAAGCAAAGTCAGCCTCTAGGCAGGACTGTATTTTTCTGTCCTTGACCTGTCCTATACCAAAAAAGCAATTTTTTCGCCCTTTACAAAATCACAGAATCTTCATGGTTGGAAGGGACCCTTGAGATCAACAAGTCCAATCGCAAAAGAAAAAAAAAAATTAAAACACACCACACGCACCCACAAACAGACACAACTCAACAATCTCAGGCACTAGAGCATGCCCTGAAGTGCCACATCTACACGTTTCTTAAACACCTCCAGGGATGGTGACTCCACCACCTCCCTGGGCAGGCTGTTCCAGTGCCTGACCACCCTCTCAGGAAAGTCATTCTTCCCAATATCTAATCTAAACCTCCCCTGCCCCAACTTCAGGCCATTTCCTCAAACCTCCCCTGCCCCAACTTCAGGCCATTTCCTCTGCTCCTGTCATTATTCCCCTGGGAGAAGAGGCCAACCCCCACCTCTCTACAACCTCCTCAGGGAGTTGTAGAGGACAATGAGGTCTCCCCTCAGCCTCCTCTTCTCCAAACTAAACATGCCCAGTTCCCTCAGCCTCTCCTCGTATAACTTGTTCTCCAGACCCCTCAACCAGCTTGGTGGCTTTCTTCTGGACATGCTCCAGCAGCTCAATGTCCTTCTTGTGGTGAGGGGTCCAGAACTGAACACAGCACTCGAGGTGAGGCCTTACCAGTGCCCGGTACAGAGGCACCATCACTTCCCTTTACAGACATTCATTTTAATGAAATATATATTTCACTTCGTTAGCACCCTGAAATTCCCTCCTGAAACTCCCATCACCCTGCAGGCAGGAGCCCTGGCAAAGCCTGCTGTTTGTGATGTCTGAGTGTGAAGAAACCATGGAGTGCAGGAAGCATCCAGAAAATGAGAGCTTCCTGGCTTGTAAAGGTCTTTTATCAAAACTCCACTGTCTTCAGACTGAAGACGAGTTCAGTCGCACACCTCCTCAGAGCCAGTCACATCTACCTGAAAATGAGGTACAGAAGGAGGCATACGTAGATACGGAAAATGAACTGCCTCAAGAGGAAAGCTTAATGTAACCACAAAGCTAATGGGTACTATCACCATATGTTTGTTCATATTTCCTTATGACATTTTTGACGTGAAATTTAGCCTGGAATGGAAGATACATAAATATATATTTCATTTGGCGGCCTGACCTAGATAAAGAGCGTATCACTTTCATGGATACAGGATTTACAAATGTCTCTGGAGACAAGAAACTCTTGACAATCCTCAACGCTGTAATTGATCTTACTTGCTGGCCTTTTGCATTCATATCTCTTTGATCTCTCATATGTTAAATAATTCAACTATCTTATTTTCTGATTGCAAAGAGTAAGGCTTGACTCACGTTTCTTTCAGCAGCATGAGCCCACAGAGTAAAGAAATGGTAACAGCAAGCTCCTGTGTGGCAGATCACTTTTGTGACAGCATTTTGTTCTTGCTGTGAGTGTGCGGTACACGAGTACCTATTTATATTTTATTGAATAATTCAAAGTGTGAATTCCAAAAATAAAAGCACAAATGTTTCTTTTATGGGGAAAAAACAGTGGTTGTCCGATACATGTACTTATTTTTCAGGACATAAATGAGTTAATAGCACGTCTAACCTTTACTAAGGAAGGGTATCTGTGCTCTTCAATTTATTTTTTTTCTTTTCTTTCCCTCTAATAAATTAGAGGACGGAAGGGCAGGTATCTCTTCTTACGCATGAGCTTAATGCCACAGAAAACAAATTTAACCACTAAACATGGATTCATTGACTATTTTTCCGGGAGAAGCTGAATTTGCAGTATGTTTTACATCTGGTGTATGTTAGCTGCTGTCAAACAAAATATTCCTTATAAACATATGGAAAGGTCGTTATTTAATTCCCCCTTAAGTAGATTGGTTTGAAAGTACGTGGTGGAGGAACACTGGTGACAACCCGTCAGCACTAACCACATTTTCAGGATTTCTCTGATTAGTCTTTCAAATCCATCTGAGCTACTCTAGAGTAAATCTGCAGAAAATACAACTGGAAGAGATCCTAAGACATCCCTCAGCTTGCCCCAAATGGGAGGTCCTCTGGCTCTCACCCCTGTAGGGCAGGAATTACCGTACGGAATTACTGTACAGAATTACACCCACCGGGCAAAACTTCCCCTGAAACCATCCCTCCTACCTGCCAAGGAGAACTGTGGGGCCACCACACTGGACACGATGGTGGCCACTGTGGGTCATGTGCCCCCTGCCCACTGCTCTCGCCCATTCCAGTCACCAGAGTCCATGTGCCACCAGTGCCTGCCCATGTTTCTCAAGGGCCTTCTCACCTCTCCACACCCTAAGGGAATGTCATGCTCCAAACCAGTGGCTGTGTACACTGGAGTTAAGATCAAACAAGCAATGATCACGTGTGGCCTAGTAAATGTTTCCTAGCCCATTACCAACTAACAAAATTTCCTAATGCTGACCCTACATTTCTAGGCAACCTTAAATGCTGACATAAGTAAGCTAACCTTTACATCTTTCAAACAATGCCTATTCTAAACATACAGCATACAAGAAACACATCTGAAAGTGTTAATTTTAGCATTTTTATAGGGGGGGTGGTGAGGTTTTTTTGCTAGCACAAGTATGTTTAAGATGTAGAAAACAATATATGCTACAGTGTTCAAAGGGCACATTTAGCTTGTGGTTTGGCAAAAGCCTTGCTTGGAGACATACTCAAGGTTTTCTGTCTTTGACAGCTTTATGCTTCTGTTATCAGCATGTTCATCTTCTCTTGGGGTTTTAGCATTCCGAATGTTCCTGCTACGGTGTCTTCAAATCAAAATAATGAGACACTAGCAGCCACTATCTTACATATGTCATTGTCGATAATTGACAGGGACTGCTTACTCGCAGACCCTCGTGGCTGTAACCCAGGCAAAGAGCTTAAACTCTATATTGAGCTATAACTCTAAATTTAGAACCATTATGGTCCTTTATTAATAATAGCAATACTCAGCACTTGCGTATAGCAGTGCCTTTTACAGGAGAATCTTGAACGTGCTGTGAAAGCACTAAACAAGCCACAAAACATCCTTGGGTAGTTCAGAATGATTATTATCCCTTCATTTTGCAAAGGAGCTTAAGGAGCTTCAAGACGTCTTCTTCTTATTTTTTTTCCATTACTGCTTCATCTAAATGTTTGCAAAGAAAACCAGGTCTGCCAAGCTAAGTTGTTAGTAGGTTTTGTGGACCATTCTGCTTTCATTCATAAATTTTAAGGACACAAGGAATGACTATGATCATCTAGTCTAACCTCACGGATAGCATGTTCTTCCTGGCTGGAATACAGAAATTTTCCAGTTCTATAGAGCAGTATTATATCCATGCCCTCACTACATATATTCTACACTCTATAAACATCTGCCATACACACAGTCCAAGTAAATCAGTCCTGTTAGAATCAAATCAGAGTTTTTGTGACCTGTCAATTTCTCTTATAAATTCATTTCACAGTTGACCTTCCTCAGCTGCGTACATGTTATTGCCAGTGCCCACACTGCAGCATGGTGGTTTATCGAGAGTGGGCTCTGCTCATGCACCACCATGGCTAAACACTGCAGAGGTTTGTTGCAATTAGAGCAGCATGAAGCTCGGTGTCTTGTTGCCCAGAGTGAATTACATCCTTACTGTGAGCAGAATATTTAGTGTTTGACAATAAAAGATGATAGATGTCTGCAAGGAATATTTTGCAACAATTACCCTGCGCCACACGCTCCCCATTAGCATAGCAATGAACTACCCTCTTCTGAGATGATGTGAAGGAAAACCTACGACAGAGGTTTTTCTCTTTCTTTTTATATTTAACTCATTTCAAACATACAAGATGTGAGAACAAGACAGAGTGGGCAAGACAAAGCCAGTACGACAATGCACGAGTGCGTGCATAAATTCACCTGAGAACAACAGGATGAGGGAAAATAAAATCAAAGATAAACAGCGGAGGTACAGGTACACTAGAAGGATGTATATGCACCATAGTAAACTGAAACTGTTCTTTTTACTGGTTTGCTAAATTCTGTAGAGGAATATTTCTGTTCATACTTTCTGCAAGGGAGATATAAATCATAAATCACCAGGCACTGTATTTTTACTGTTCAGAGTGTTTTCTATTAGACAGGTATACAAGAGTTTTCCTATTCATAAAACCTTTTCCTGGGAGCTTTTCTGTTCATTGTTGAACCAGCGGCTATCAGTGGAAAGACTCACTGTGGACACCAGACTGAGCTTCTAAATGTCTCTCTTTTTCATCAGAACCTGGTGGGTTTTAAAAGGAGCAGTGTAGCAACAATATTCCAGGTTCGCGGACAAAGTACCATCATACTGCTTGCAAATAAAACCAAGCCAATGAAAAGAGAAGATATGAAGAAATGGCGGGGGGAGGAGCGAAAGCTTCATACTCACAGCATCTCACCAACAAACAGAAATGCTTAAGGAAGGTTATTGCACTCCGTGGTAGAGATATAACTGGAACATAACTTGGTAACATTTTTTGGTTTTGTTTTCAGCAGAAACGGAGAAGCAGTTGTTTATGTGTCCTATCAGGGTCTTGCATTCAGAGAACAAAAAAAAAAAAAAAAGCATGTCTTAACTACCAATCTGCCTGCCAATAAACCCTGAAACGAGAAAAGAAACACGCACAGGGAATGTTATAAATCAATACTTTCTGTTATAAATCAATACTTTCAATGTCCAGCAGAAAGGAGAGATGTTAAAAATTTTGTTGTTGTTGAACCAGTTGTAATTACACCAACAAAGAAAGGGAGAGGACAGGGAAAAGACGGTACCAAATTAAAAGGACATAGAACCAAAAAAAAAAAAAAACCCACAATAACAGAACTCTGTTTGGCTCATGGTGCGTCTACGTTGCACTGGCAGACCACTCAGCGTATAGGTCCACACAAGGAGGACCTTACACAATCATAGTTGTGCCCACAGCAAAATCATCCTGCTGCTACTGAATTCTTCCTGCCCACTATGGGAAAATGTTTGCTTTGCTGGGAATAGTCTAGTAGCCCTTCTCAGTCAATGGTGCTGTCCCTAAAGAAGAGGGTAAAATCGATATTGGAAGACTGCAAGCATTTATGGGACCTCTGAAAGCAGCTAGTCCTCAGTGTGGTTTTAATCACACCATCTGCCATGTGAGGACTCCTGGGTTAAATATACGTGCTTGACAACTGTGAACAGAAGGGTTCAGGCAACAGGACTTGCCGAATGAAAGGCTACTACTAATTATTCCACTCTGCGAAATCAAAGCCTTGACAGTTATTTGTCAGAAGTGCTGAGTGCCTTTTCTGACAGGTCTCTTTAGGAGAGACTGTCTCTTGAAACTAATGGAGACTGCACTAACTTTTGAGGAAGGCAGCAGCGCAAGTACAAGAATACAAGGGGCTTCTACAGAGACAGCACTGCAATAAAATTGGCATAAGTGAGAAGAGGAAAGGGAAAAATCAATTGTACAAAGTATCATGGACTTTGATGCTTCAGTCTTTGTGCTTTTCTGTGTAGAAGCATGTGGTGTTGGTTTTTTTTTTCTTTTGATGCATTGTCAGTTAAAATGTCACTGCTTTTTTCAGGTAGAGAAAACACTGTTTTTCATGCTCTTTAAAACGTATCTGCCCAAAAAGCAAATCGTCTGTAATACAAGACACATGTCTTATTACCTTTGATACACATGCACACAATTTTTACTCTTATATGTGGAAGACCTTGTCATTGATTTGTTACTGAGAGCTCCCATGAGGTCAATGAACGCCTGGAAAATGTGACCATATGTTTCAGTCCTGCCCTTGGTTGAGTAGTTACGGACACCTTCCTTATCCAAGATCAAACCTTCTTCATCACATTTTATGTGTCAAAGATATAAGTTATTTTAAAGTAATTGACTGAGATAGTGATCTCTGGAATTAAGATCGGTGTAATTTGCATGCACATCTGCTTTGCTATAAATTGTCGGCAAGAAAATGCAGTATCTAAACTTCAGCTGCTTTGATTATCCCTGTGGTATATTTAATATGCTTGCAGTAAGAAATATATGAACAATAAACTAATTTAACAGGAAGGAACGAAGGAAGGAAAGAAGGAAGGAAGGTTGGTTGGCCCAGCCTCAAAATAAGGACAGAATGACACAGTACAAAGGCCCTTACTGATTTTTCTGTCCTGAAAGTCTTGATCTTTTGGATGACAAGGAGAGTGCCACTGCAGCAGTGTTTCCACACTTCTAAGGATGTTACTAAGACATAATTTTTGGTTTTAGATAGGTGTTGCTGAGGCAGAAGTTAAACCAAAGGAGAAAAAGAAGCCCTCACACATCTGTTATTTCATGTACGTACACCTTCAACTTAGCCAAAATATATTGCCTGAACTGCATGGCATGAATCCTTTAAGTGCTGCTTATGTAAGACTCACTTAAGGTAAATTAAAATCAACATTCAGAAAAGTTTCAGGCCAGTCCTACTTTTCTCAGTGCAATTCAAACTGGAATGGACACTGGCCATTCTTAGGACTTTTAACTTTTCTATTGTAAATGAAGATAAAATTATTGATTAACTTCTTGCATAGTCAAATATAACACAACGGTTTATAATAATGGGGCAAACTCTCTAAATTTCTATCCAACATCAAGAAAAATTAGAACATTTCTTCATTTCTTTTACTTCCCCCCCCAATAAAACCCCATATTCCTTCCCAGCAGGGTTTCAGACAGTTTGATTTTTGTATATTTAAAACCAAAGGTTTTCTAGGGATTCTATTTTTAATATCATTTGACAAAGGACTGTAACAGGAATCTCCGTGCCTATTTTAGCAGGTGCTGCAAAAAATCCCAATCTCTGCTCTAAGAAGCATAAACTTAATGAGACAACAGGCAGCCAAGGAAAACAAGCATGTTACAAACAAAAAAGAGAAGGGACACAATAAAAGGTTAATAGTGAATATTCCCTATAACTGCTTTTTGAAATGTAAGGTATTTTACTTTGGCAAACCACAACTAAGAACAATATGGCTCACCACCCTCACAGTCAAGAATTTCTTCCTGATACCTCATGTAAATCTCCCCCCTTTCCATTTAAAACCGTTTCCCCTTG
>VXAK01015929.1:9153-34569 GCA_013399435.1 Arenaria interpres
CCCCCTTTTTGGCAGCACAAATAGTGAGGAATGGAAGTGCCACGGTCTCTGAAGAGGTAGAGGCCATAGAAAAAACCTCATTTAAACTCTTACAGAGCTGCTGTCGTGACTCCATATCTCGGTTAGTGTTTGACTTTAGGGATTAAATCATTTGATTATTGACGGAGAGCACAGTGTGTCCCCATCAACTGCACATCATTGGTGAAGGGCTCATATGGAGCTGAGATTTGCAATTAAGTCTGTTTATTTCGAAGTTAAAGTTAATTGAAAATGCCTCTTAAAGATAAGGCTCACTTGAGCAAGATTCTTGATTTGCATCCTGTCAGCAGGTTATTGCCCTGATCTGAAAACTGCAGGAAAAATGGAAAAAGCCAGCAGAGAGTGGAGGTTCTGAAAAAGTACAGAAAAACCTGTGGAGGGTGAACCTCTAGTCCTGTCCTAGAAGGGGGTGGTCTGACAGCACGCCTGGTACAACTGGCTTGGCTGATTTGCAGACAACCTCAATTCAGAGGAGACAAGATGTGAAAATCTAGATTTGCCCTTCTCACTTAAAATTTTATTCTAAACTCTCTCATTTAAATGGTCTATCAGGACCATAGGCATTGCTTTTCAGGAATTGCCCCATGAAAGGCAGAGGCAGACTTGTTTTTTCAGTATCTCATTATACAGAGCGTATTTCCTCAATGCTTTTCCTATCTCTGGATAATCTACAGAGCTAGAGTTAGCGCCTTTCCTTAGTAGGTGGGTGTGTGTGAGTGTGTGTGTGTGTCCTGTGGGGTGGGGTGTCCTGTGTGAGGTGTCATGGTGGTGGGGCCTCTGAGGAGAGGCCTGTGCCCTCAGGGCAGCAGCCCCGGCGGGGGTGGTGGAAGGCAGTCTGGTTTTGCCCATTAGTTTTTTTGGGTTGGGTTTTGTTTTTTTTTTTTTTTTTTTTTTTCTTTTTTTTTTTTTTTTTTATATGGGGAGGTAAGGACACGAACTATGAATATCTCTGAAAATTGAGCCACAAAACCTTATGCTTGTTTGTGCTTGTGAGTGTGTGTGCACGTGTGAAACGTGCAAATGCATGCTCGGATGTTGGGTACGCACAGGANGCGGGCGGCCGCCCTTCGAACAAAGAGAGGTGCCAAAAAATGTCTGTCCTTCCTTCTGGAAACCGAGCAGAGCCGGGGAGTGCCAGGGGTAGGAACAGGGAGACACTATACGTGGTGTGGCAGCAGGTATGCCCACACCTGTGCTGTCGGGCAGGCCAAGGGGCTCCAGGCCGATGGCTTCTGCTCCCCCTGGGCTGAGGTGGCGTGAAGTTTGATTCTTCTGGGGTGGGTGGTGGTGGTTTTCTGTTGGCTTTGTGCCCTCCTGAGTCCTCCGAAGGCTTGGTGAGAGGAGGATTAACTCTTTGCAGGGCTCAAAATGTGCCTTCCCCACAAACAGCCCGTGGCAGCGCTGACCTCTTAAAAATAACGGTGCCTCTTTAGCACAGCCATAACCTGGCACACCTGAGGGTCACGACTGAAGGGAGGAAGGAGAGCAGGCAAGGCAGTAACGCTTGAAGCTACCAGGGGTGGCTCTTTCTCCCCCCTGTCATTGACTTTATGTTTTAGAGCATGGGATCATCAGTCAGCAGAAGGCATGCAGGCGTACCTGCGCCGCTGCCCTCCTCTGTATTGAGAAAGCCTAGAAGCTGGAAAGCTTTGGCCTGCAAAGTGCCAACCATCAGTGTGGCTTACGCTAAGGAACAGCTCGAAGAACATGTCTAGCCTTCGCCAAGTGAGCAGTCCCACTTGCTTTGGCAGGACGTGGTCCTGAAAGGGGGGAATCGCAGCACCCCCTGTGTCGTAACCCCGCTGCCCCAAAAATGCTGCCCTTGTTTTCAGCCTAAAGCGAGCATCTGCCCACAGCAAGCTTGTGGTATCTAATAAGGATGCAGCCGTGGTTCGGACCTCCCCAGCATCCCTAATACGGGGAAAGGAGCTAGGAGAAGAAGATGAATATTGAAATGAATGTGCCAGTGGGTGTTTGTGTGTTGGGGAGGAAGGTGTGAGGAAGAGCGTCGCGAGGGCTGGCCAAGGGCAACCCATTTGCAAGGGACGGAGCAAGACGATGGGCTTTGCCTGCTGTGCTGTAGACCATTCATCCTGATCGACTCTTTGAATGAAGTAGTCGTTACATATCCTGTGCTAACCATAAAAAAACCCTGAGCAGATACGTTATAGATTGAGGGATATTTATCTTAAGCTAGAATAATGTTCCCATTCAGTAGAGAGGGAATACTTGTCTCCGACTCCTCAGTGCTATCTCCTTATTTTGGGGTCACCAGAGATACATTTTAAGTTCCTCTAGACTTAATTTGATTGGAGCTGGTGAATAGCTGTGTTTTGGGGTTTTTTTTAAATAAAAATGATGATAATACAAATGAAAGATAGGTGCCGTATTTTGGAATGTCTGGAGCTGCCTGAACAAAAAGCAGAGATGCTCTCGCTGCTCTTTAAGAAAAAGCTTACCATTCTCTTACAAAGTTTCTGGAAAATACTGGGCTAGTGCCTAGGATCATCATGCTGACCTATTTTTTCCATCTGTTTTTTGGGGGGTTGGGTTTTTTTTGGGTTGGGGTGTGTGTCTTTCTATGTTCTGGGGAAAAGGAGTTGGAGTTCCTAGAATCATTTGCCCGGTACATGCTTCTGGCTCCGCCAGCTGTGGGGCGCAGATGGGCATAAGCAAGTGTTTCAGGACCAATTTCAAGATACGCAGCCCAGTCATTTTAACCAGTCCGTAGTTCTCGCCATAATAAACTATACCAGCAATGAAAACTGTGCCTAGTCGTTCAGAGCTTCAAAAATTGCCAACTGACTCAGGAAAATATGAATGGCTGTACACATTTTAAATATGCACAGTTTCATGTTTTTGTGATACTTTTACCTTGTGAATGGCATTTTTCTCCAATATTAATTGCCCAGCCTTTAAGCCTATGTGAAAACTCTGAGCACTGCACTCATTTGGATTCAATTGCTGGTGAGTTAAAGTATAAAGTAATTTGCAAATGTTGGCATCAGATGCCTTACTGTAGGGCCAAAGGAGGACATCCCAAGTACAGAAGGTGTGTGGGGCTGGGGGCTGAGGATGTTGGAGATGTATTGTTAAAATTGAGTATCTTCTTGGAACTTTTAATCACATTTTAAAGTCACGTGTTAATTACAGGTTGTAATTACATTATTTTTATTCAATAAAGGTTTTAAAAAAGTTTTATTTTAAGGCTTATCGTAAAATAACATTACGTGGGTACGACCCTTGGCTCACGGAACTGATAAAAAATCGTTTGGCTTTGGCATCTCCGTAAGTGCCTTCCCATTGGAACGGCATACCCGTGTCAGCCACAGCTAGGGGATCGCTCCCTCTGATCCTGCAGATGTGGTTGATCTTACGTTACTCTGAGGGGACTGGTGGTCTGTTTACATACTGGACCCTGTGAGGTCTGGTATCCTCCAGGCCTCTGGAAAAGCTGGCATTTTCAGCCCTTGTGACTTCTGCTGGAAGCAGCGGTGCTCTGGGCGGACAAGGTGGTTGGCACCTTGATGGATTGGGCCCTGGGCTCTCCTAAGTCTCTTGCCTCAGTTGACTGCGGTGGGTCTGCCGTGAAGGAATCTGTGGATAATATAATGCTTTAGCATTGCAGATAAATAGTGACTTTTGTATGTCTGACTTTTTAAATCTTCTTGGAGAGGCACAAATTACTCGATCAAGCTGTTTATCAAAGCTGTTTCTGAATGAGGTCTCAAGGCACACATTCATCATTGAGAGAAATTTCCTTCTGAGGCTTTTAAGGGGTTCCTTCTCTGATCTGTACCTATAGAAGCATTTTTGTAACTGAAAATGAATGAGTAAACAATTAGTGGTTTCCTGTGTGCTTATATAGTATATAATGTCAGTGATTGCTAAGATGACCCATTCATTTGTCTAAATTTGCTGAGGCATATTAGAGCCTGCCTACGCAGATTTCTCTGAAAATGGCAAATGAATGCCTGTACTCTGACTCCACCCACTCACCACCATTTTGTTTGCGGGGCACATAAATAGGAGAGCAAAATTTGCTCTTCATACACACAGTTAGGCATAACTGACGCCGCACTAGCAAACATTCAAATTTTCCTCTCATTAGTCACACAGATCCCATGACAAATTTTTGGTAAATTTAGTCCAACTTGAGGTAAACAGGAAAAATAAAAGTGTGGGGAGTAAAAGGTAGCCTCAGTGTGATAGTTTGTCTTCTGTACTCTCAGTTTGTATACTCCCGTTGCAGCCTAATGTCGCTTTAAGGAACTGTGTTTATAAAATAAACCTCCTTCTGTAACAGTGTTAAAGAATCTGGTCATCAGCTCCGGCTGAGAGCGAATTCACACAAGGCTGATCCAGAACACCGTAATCATGGTTTTCTTACTCCTGTCAGTAGTTAGCATTTAAGTGCACGCCTTCTCATTTTTCATTTATTTAGTATTTCTGTTAAAAGCACTGATTAAATGTTGAAACAACCTCTGGAATGATTGGAATATTTTGATTCTCAATTCAGTGTTTAGTATTCTCATTCAGTAACTTTTTAAACTCTTCTTACAACAAAGACCCAGGTGCTTACCACGTCCTGCAGGGTTCACTTTGTGCATATTTAATAAGGCAGGTATAGAGAACGTATTGCATGAGGGTAAAAGTAGATCTGGTGGTGCGTGGTTCTGCACAAGAGAAATACGGTGGGGCAGTAGGTACAGCTATGATAAAGACAGTTTGTGCCCTACAGTTGCAGTCCACCGTTAGCTGGTACAACAATTTAATAAACAGATGAAATGAAAGTAACCGAAAGGAAATGGTTTAATCTCTTTAGAGTGCAACCACTGTATATTCTGTGAAGACTGAATCTTAAAAGTCCTTACTCGGCTGCAGCTGAGGAAAAACATCAGAGTTGACTGCATTGTAAATGATCGACTAATGTTTTAAGATAAGAGTCCTCAAAATAGTAGATACAACTTATTTTCCTTGCATGTCACCTGGTGGTGACTAGGTAGTGTCCAAAATCTCTGCAATTAGCTGCCGGGTTATTCTGAATCTAATCTGAGCTACAATCTGTTCAGTATTTTACAGAAACATTAATTTAACTGCCTTTTAAGTGCATCGTGTGTATGTTTCTAATCCAAATGCAGTATTTACTATTAATGAAGAGGGCAGTACGATATCGGGGCAGAACAGTAGAAGCTGAAGTCAGTGACACAACTCCCAGAGATCTCATGGGTACAGGATCAGTTTTCTAAAAATATTACGGTAATACAAATAAACAGAAATAATAGTAATAATAATAATGATAAAAAAGGGGAGAAGAGTAAACAATTGGAAAAACAAGCTGTTCATGGCCCGTGTGGATGAAACTCGTGTTTTTCTAAAGTTTTCATGCTTTTTGTTCTTGACTGCAGTTGATAACCATCTCTATGATGTTTTGTGCGAGAGTAATTTTATGTCAGTGTTGGTGCCAGTTTTAACCCGAGAATACCTTGCCTGAAGTTGGAATTTGCGTCTGTTCTGTAAAGTCTGTCATGTTTTTACATGTTTTGCTGCAGTGCTAATGAAGGTATGATATGTAGAAGGTGTGCTAATTTAATGTTTAGCTAAAACATGTATATGCTTAGGTTTGAAAATGAAGGTGGTAAAAACTAGATTAATGAGGTCTGGATAAAGAGTTGCTAGTGGATTAAATTATAGTAAGTACTCAACGTATACTGTTTTTCTTTAAAAAATTGCGTTGTGTTGTCTAACTGTTAGAGAAATTTCTTAGCCTAGAAGGAACAAATGCTGAAAAAAATAATTTGATAACTTATTGTCTCTTGAAGTACCTTGGATTTGGGCAGCAGTTATTTACTGGTACAGCAGTCTTCTAGTTGTGAACCATGGCAGAATATTGAAGCTACCTCTGTGGACAAAATCTTTAATTTTTCCTTCTTAAGGCAGAACTTACAAAATGCTTTTGCTTACTGTGTGTTAGGAAATTACTTAAATAATGCAACAAACACCCATTTAGCGTGTGGCTTGATGCACTAATGTATACAGTAAGAAAACATAAACACCTGAAGTGTGGATTTAATGTTCCAGTGGCTCTCTAAAATGTGAACAGGGTCAGGAAATGAACTCAGGAGAAAACTGAAACCTGTATTTATATCCCAGTAATGATACAGGGCTGAACTACAGAGTAAAGGATGCCAATAGCGACCGCACAATCCTGCATCTGAATGTCTGTATGTAAGGTAAACCTCATTAATTATTATTGTCTGGGCAGAGGCTTACTACTGTATTCATCATGATGCGTAAAACTAACAGACACCCAGCTTGTCCTGTTCGTTCTTCATGCACTTTGTCTGCTTGCGATTCTTTTCGCTCCACAAGTTAACAGCCGTATTAATCTTAATTTGTTGTTTGTTTTTTTTTTTTTAACAATAAATCTAACAGGAGAGAGAGAGAGAGGAGTTAAATACTGGAACTATCAGGAGGCAGCTCCTCTCGAGTAAGTTTTCTGGCTATTTAAAACATTTCAATACGTAGCATCTGTCACAAAATGTTATTCTGGATCCTGGCTTGAGGAGGGGTGAGTTAGGGAGTACCTGGGAGTACCTGGTTCCTCTGACCCGTCATTAGGGGCCAAATCTTGATCCACGTGTCGAGAAGTTTCGGGGCCTTCCTGCACCTCGGTTGCTCACACACATGGTGTGACTGCGAACTGCCAGACCGGTCTTGAGAGACTTTCCTCCATGCTGAAGAGAAGGGGTCACGGTCTGCACATAGCTGGTGCGGAGAAGGAGAATGTGTTAATCAAAGTGGATGACCTCAGCGGTGACGTCAGGGTTTGCAGAATTGCCCTTTGCAGGAGGAAGGGATCGGTGTGACGCAATATGAAGAAGAGCGTGAGTCTCCTGTGGTAGCCCCAGCCCGTGCCGATGGCCAGGAACCATTCTTCAGCTGAGGAGGAGTGAACGTGGCCCTCCCCTGGAGCAGTCCAGAAAAGGTTATTTTAGAGTAGTGCAAAATGACCGTTTTCATACACCCGCGTGAGCCAGCGCAGCTCCCACAGACTGGAGCTGGAATTACGCTGCAGTACACCAGGGATAAGCGGCATGCCACTTGAAAAGCACTCTCAGTTTTTTGCCTGTACATTTTTTGAAGG
Source organism: Arenaria interpres (assembly GCA_013399435.1). Lineage (NCBI taxonomy): Eukaryota > Metazoa > Chordata > Aves > Charadriiformes > Scolopacidae > Arenaria > Arenaria interpres. The sequence goes on from VXAK01015929.1 coordinate 16,340, forward strand.
AATGCTGTGATGCTCTCAGATTGCGTATTAAATACGTCCCCAAATTAAAAGCATTTTGACTGATGATGAGAAAGACTAAATCTGTCATCTAGGAGCCGACTTTGATAACAGAAGGATAGGGAGCTCGGCTAACAAGCAAATGTACTATTACGTTTTCATTACAAAAATGTACCAACAGTTTACAACGTCCAGATACCATCTCCAAAGTCCCACGAGGGCTAACTTGTTCCCGTAGCCTTGCAAGCACTCGTCTTTGCCTGCCACCCTGCTCAGCCTTAAGTTTAATTTACTGTTCTGTGGTAGTAAAAAGATGTATCCTGTTTATTTTGTATACCGTTAGTTAGACATAGCCAAGGTGTAAAAATAAGTACCTCTCCGAAGTGTATTAACGCGCATCAGCTTAGTTTGTAGGTGCAAGCCTGCTGAGATTAGCTAGTGAAGGAATTTTTTTTTTATTAACAGGATTAAACTGATTGGTCTGAGGGGTACTAGGAAATGTGTTTATTACGTGATTAGGTATCTACTGCAGACTAGTATGCTTGTATTTTTAATTATTGTGTGTTACTACTACAATTTGTGTGGACTCGTGTGTGTCCACCTTTTCTCTTTTGGGAGGGGAAGTGGTTACTGTTACACTCTTAAGTCTAGATGCTAGTATTTTTGGCTGGGGAGAATAAATGGCTGTAACATCCACAGACTTGCTTAGATCTATGCAAGTATTCTAAAAATGCGCATGTTGTAAACTGGGAGGGAGTAATACGAGCATGGGAGACTGTAGCCAGCGTTAAAGCAGCAGATTACTCAGTTGTGCTCAGTATTGTAAGTTGTATTCCCTCTGAAAAAGTTAAGCCGAGCAGGGTGCAGTAATCACAAACTCGTTTCTGGGAGCTGAGGGGGAAGCAGTGAAACCAAAGCAGAGCTAGTGCCGCTGTTTTTTAAAACAGGGTGTGTGAGGAATTTGGAGAAAAAAAATGTTTGGGCAACTTTTTTTTTTTNGTAAATCAGTTCCTTTAAGATTTTTTGAAAAGGGAATAGTTAGAACTTCTGGCTCTTTTTCCTAGAAGAAAGTCTTTCTTTTAGTCCTCTTGATGTTTTAGGAATTTTTTCATGCACATTGAGGAGAACAGCAATCAGGGAGGGATTCCCGAGGGACCCACGATCCCCCACACCCAGCCAGCCCTGACTTTTCCTGTGGGTTTGTGCAAGAGCTATGACAGTAGCAGAAAAGCAGTTCCTGATTTTAGACCCTGCTAGTAAAGTCTTCATCTGTTTGTTGGTAACAAGAATCATGAGGAGACAATCGGTGGGCATTAGACCACTTACTTCATCAACATCTGTGTTGCTAAACGTTTGCTGAGAGTGGTATGGTACGGATAGTAACTTTCTGTGACTGATACTCACGTTTCCTGCTGACACAAGTGTCTTCAGTTGGTAGTAACTTCACCAGTCTTCTGGCTGAAGTTTTTCAGCCCAGTTGTCCACATCCAACTTAAGACACATAATCATCCGCACTGGAGTTGGGTGATGATGTAGTGTATTTTCCCAGGTGCTTTCCCTTTTTCAGTGCCCAGGGTGGACTTGCTTGTGGATGAACCATGGCTTGTAAGAAGGGAGGATGTTTTCTGTAGGATCTTTAACTCATTTGGCCTGGAAGGTAGAAGGTATTTGGTTGGTGAGTCAGGACTTTGCTGACACGGGAAGGGTGCTTTAGTGTTTAAAACCATCGAATGCCACATTGGTAAATCCCATGATGGGACTCTCTCCCTCTGATGGGATTCCTGTGTGACATGAAGCAAGTCATTTAACCAAATTTATCAGTGGGGGTCATTGTCTGTGCCCTCACTTCCTGACTGGAGGCTTTGGGACCTAACTTGTGGAAGTTGCGAGTGCTCACAGTTGCAAAAAAAATCAGAGGGGACTGTCCTCAGCATACGTTAAGTTCTCTGAAAAAAGATTAAGTCCTAGGCATACCAAATTAACAGATATCTATGTTTTTCTCTCTGTGCCCCACAGTTCTCTCCTATAAAACAGCGTAGGGTTAGGGGGAGTAGTGTCCCATCTCACACAGGAACTGTGAATATTCCTCTGAAGAAGAGGAATGCTTTCTTTATGAGATGCCCCAAAGAGCAATTAATAATTCAGTCTCCCAAACAGGGCTTAAATTCAGTACAGTAAATAAGACCTGCAACAATGTATTAGAGAATGAGGAAAAGCATAAAAAATGTATAGCTGCTCATTAAAAGAATATCATCTATTCTGTGCCCCAAAAAGGTGGGCAAGCACTTATTATACTTACCAGTCACTAATTACTATACCAGAATGCTGATGTGTAAGGCAGACAAATTAAAGCTTAATTCTGTATTTTGTGACTTTTGAGTACTTTGCAAATATGATAATATTCTTTTAACACATTCTTTTGTGTACAATATGTATAAATGCTGATGGTGTAAATGTTGCTCTTCAGAGGGTCACTTTACTAGTGGGAGGGTCACTTAAAGTTTGGATAAATCATCATTTTATAAAACCAAAGAAATAATAAACATAAAAGTACCCAAAGAAATAAGGCTGTATATATATATATATTAATCCCTCAGCGTTCTTCTTAAAATACAAAATGGCACTTCTTAATAAGGCCAACACAACCAAAATTGAAGCAAAGATTCCAGAGAACCTTCAGCCAACATAAAACCAAGAAGAATTTTCAGCTTGTTTTCCAAGCAGCGCAATTCAGGGTCTAATTTTATATATTTTACCAAAATCTCCTTTAAAAACGTATCTGGAAGGGAGAAAGGACACAAAATTTTAGGAGGAGTTGTTTTATGACATGCCCCTGAGCAACCTGGTCTGATCTTACAACTTGCCTGAATTATCCTACAAGCCTACGAATTATTCCAGTTGCCTGGAATGGTTGTTGGCAGCCTGTGTGTCAGCACTCAGAGCAAGAGGTGTGTGTTACACTCCTCTAAAGAAGCTGAAAACGTCAGACAGGAGAAAATATTAAAAACCTGTTTATATCAAAAAGCAAATTCTTACCTTATCTGGAAAGTAGCTATTGCAACCTTTTAATGCAAGACCAGCACAAATACAAAGACAGAGATAACGCTAAAGTTATGAGGCCGGTTTTGCTTCATATGGCAGGTTTTGGAAAGACAGATGTGGTGATTTCGTATTTGATTGAAAACTGCAGCTTTTACGAGGAGTTATATTTTAATTGCATAATAAACAACTGTAGAGTAAAAGTGAGGTCTGTGATGAAAGTGTTAGATGTCCGACTGTTCTGGTAGCTGTTCAGGAGTGTAACACACACCTCTAGCTCTGAGTGCTGACACACACGCTGCCAACAACCATTCCAGGCAACTGGAATAATTTGTGGGCTTGTAGGGTAATTTGGGCAAGTTGTAAGATCAGACCAGGTTGCTCAGGGGCTTTTCTCAGCTGGGTCTTGAGAACCTCCAAGGCTGGAGACTGGAAAACCTCTCCAGACAACCTGGATGGTCCTCATGACGCAAAGTGTTTTGCCTGGTATCTGAGCCACAACTTCCCTTGTTTCAGCCTGTGCCTACTGTTATTTTCAAGATGCGTATTTTAATTGGATTGCAAATGTTATATCTGACTGCTCAATGATAACGTTTTAAATAAACATATAATTTCGGCTGAAAATGACTGATATTAAAGGTGATTTTAGTACGGAGTACTAACTTTGTATGATTAGAACACTTCAAATTCCAAACAAAATTGTGGCACTGAAATAGAAAAATATCACTGGATAATTAAATGTGTTTCTATGTTCATCACGAATGACGAACAATGCAGGTATTCCCCAATGAGATTAAAACTCAGCAAAATAAATCTAAATAAAAAACTAAACAAGCTCAGATTTGTACGAACTTGTCCCGCACGCACCTTCAGGAGTTATTATATACTGCTGCGATCAAAAGGATCATCTGCAGTTTCCACACGATACCATCGTTTTCTGACTGGCATTTAGTGTTAGAGCTCATGGATACAAACTTTGAAGAATATTAGCAATATCCCATCTAATGACCCTGTGTTTTTTTATAGTCTCTGTCTCGGCACGCCTGCTCGGTGAAAGGCGTTCTGCTTTCTAACACGCTTCTCCCGCTACCGTTCAAAAGGTTTGCGACGTGGTCAGTTCACAGCGACAGCCGGCGTTACCCCTGGCACTGAGGTGCGGAGTAAATAAATAAAAAAAAAAAACAAAAGAGGACAGGACGGCTGGGAAGGAGGCGTTCCCTCATCCTGCCAAACTTCCCTTACTCACCCGTCCCATTAGGCAGCAGGTCAGGGCTAGACTGGAGCACATGTGGGACAGAACTTTGTGAAGCACATGCTTTTTCCAACACGCGCTTCACCCGGTGAAACCTGAGTCAGAACGCTCCGGTGTTTCAGGCTCGCTCTGTATCGAGCTGCAGGGCAAACGACGACTAAAACACGTAGTAGGATTTGACTGCTTGTAACCAGCTGGTACAGGTGCTCCGGACTAGTCTTGCAAGGGCTACACCACCAATAGCACAGCACAAAGGGGTCTGTGCTTAGGAGATGGATGGATACACGCTTCAGAGGTGAGACCCAGTGGCAAGTCATGAAGTTTACGTTAAGCATTGCACTGTAACCGCATGCCCTGGAACGAATTATCGAGCTGCTTAAATGGTCATGCTAATGTTTTTACTTATGAGTTCTTACCTGTAGAGGTATGGTCTCATAATTACTGTAATTACAAAGCTTATGAGTCTCATCACTCAAATCACCTTGCTCCCTCAAGACATTCTCAAAATTGCTATCTGCCTAATTCCCACACACTAAAAAGGTAATTTTGGAGTAAAGTTTCCACGCTGAAAAAAACAACCCCAACAGTCAGAGGAAAGAAATACGCAGCGATGTCTTTCGACCCCCCACACCCTCACAGCTTTCCTTCCTAAGCCTCTGCCACCTCGTCCCCACCGGCCGCAGCTGACACACCGGCCGCCCCTGCCTCGTGCAGGCACACCGCAGCACGTACGACGAGCTTTTGGTGGTAAGCAAAAAAAGTTAGTGTGGCAAACTAATGTTTTTTGATGGTAAGCAAAAAAAAGCAAAAAGCTGGTACACATTGCATACGTTACACCGGGAAAACTACTGCGCATAGTTTTCTTAACGGGGGCTTGAGTGAATGTCAGACAAGAGGTGGTGATGAAGAGGCACTTATCTCTAACGCCACTCTTTGATATTCCCAGTGGCCTCGGCGGCAGCAAGCGTACTCAGGATTAAGGTTGTTGAATATTTTTTTGTTTCTTTTTTCCTTCGAAACGGTAAAGTCATAGAGTAGTTTGGGTTGGAAGGGATCTTTGAAGATCATCTAGTCCTAGTTTGGGTTGGAAGGGATCTTTGAAGATCATCTAGTCCAACCCTCTGCCATGGGTAGGGACATCTCTCACTAGAGCCGATTGCTCAGAGCCAACCTGGCATTGAACACTTCCAGTGATGGAGCATCCGCAGCTTCTTTGGCCAACCTGTCCCACTGTCTAACCATTCTTATTGTATAAAATTGATTCCTTATGTCCAATTTAAACCTACCCTTTTTTAGTTTAAAACCACTGCCCCTTGTCCTGTCAGTACATGCCCTGGTAAAAAGTCTGTCTTTCTTTTAAGTGTTGAAAGACGACAATAAGGTCTCCCTGGAGCCTTCTCCAGGCCGAACAACCCAACCCCTACTCTCTCAGCCTGTCCTCACAGCAGAGGTGCTCTAGCCCTCTGATCATCTTCATGGCCTCCTCTGGATTTGCTCCAACAGGTCCATGTCCTTCCTGTGCTGAGAGCTCCAGAGCTGGACATAGTACTCCAGAGCAGAGGGGCAGAATCACCTCCCTCGACCTGCTGGCCACGCTCCCCAGGATACGGTTGGCTTTCTGGGCTGCAAGCTCNTCCCTCGACCTGCTGGCCACGCTCCCCAGGATACGGTTGGCTTTCTGGGCTGCAAGCTCATTGTCAACTCATGTCCAGCTTTTCAGCCACCGGTTCCCTAAGTCCTTCTCCACAGGGCTGTTTTCCATCCCTTCATCCTTCAGTCCGTACTGGTATTGGGGATTGCAGAAGCCTGCCCTTGGCCTTGTCAAAGCTGATGGGGTTTGCACGAGCTCACTCCTTCAGCCTGTCCAGGTCCTTCTGGATGGCGTCCCTTCCCTCAAGCGAAGCAACTGCACCACTCAGCTTGGTGGCACCTGCAAACTTCCTGAGGGCACGCTCGATCTCTGTCATTGGTGGAAGATACTCAGCAGTACTGGTCCCAGTACAGACCCTTGGGAAATACTGCTGGTTACTGGTTTTCACTTGGATGCTGTGCCATTGACTGTAGCTGTTTGGACACAGCCATCCAGCCTGTTCCTTACCAATCCAACAGTCCACCCCCATCAAACCCATCTCTCTCCAATTCAGCGGCAAAGTCTGAGTCTAGTTAAGCATCATGTAGGGCTAAGTAGTTCCCCTGGCTATCATGACAGAAATTATTTAGAATGCAAAAGAAATCTTCTATCCTACAGGGAATAGCTGTATGCTCAATTTTGAAAGTTCAGAATTGCCTTATGGCTAAATATGTGCATGTGTGAAATCTGAAAGTTGTGGAGATGGTGGCTGTTTAGCCCCAAAATACATAAAGGAAAAACCAGAGAAAATGTAGAAGAACATTTAGAAATGTATCCTCTTTCACAGTCACAAAGAATTATAAAAAAATACTGTCTTTTGAAAGCATATTGGGTAATTTTTGTACCTAAATTCAATTATTAAAGGTATCTTAATTCTCCTTTAAGGGCCTAATTACTGCCTCGTTGAAGCTAATGTGGAGGGGCATCCAATGAAGAGAGAGTATGCTATAAATAGAAATTCCAACTGGAGGGCTGTTACTGGAGTGTTCATGATACTGTGTAATCCAAACAAGCAGATAAATTAAAGAAAGTTCAATAAATGAAATGTAGGGTAATAAAACTTCCCCTCTCTCAGTGTTATATCTCATTTATGTCTGACTTTACATCATGTGCAGTACAGCTATAGTTAAATCTGATTTGTGGCAACCTGAGCTTTATAAATGTCATCCCTTTAGCCTTTTCTGGATCGAGTTGTAGATACTCCATTTCACGAAGCACTAAATGTTCTCTGAAAAAGAACATTAGTTACAGAAGTAACATTGGCTGCCTGGGAGCAGCCAGGGGACAGGAGGGCAAGGTGGACTGGTTCAGACCTTTCATCTCTAATCACGGGATGGTTTGGATTGGAAAGGGCCTTAAAGATCGTCTCGTTCCAACACCCCTGCCACGGCCAGGGACACTTCCCATTAGAACAGGTTGCTAACAAATCCAAATATGGTAAATCTTCGGGTACTTTTTGATTCCATAGTTCTTTAAAAGTCTCGCAGTTACAATAAACTCGTCTCCAGTAGACCTTTATCTGATCACATAATCAATGATAAAACAGTAGGGACCTAAATCTGGGCTTACCTCGTCAATGTTGTATTCACTGGGGCTGTGAATGCGATTACAGGGCCCTTAAAATACTATTTTACAACTTCCTATTTCCAATCATACTGCAACATGTTGTTTTAGATACCAATATGAAAAAAAAAAAAAATCATGAAGGAAATGAACATTCCTTGCTAGGAAAACCCTCCCTAAGCTCAATTAAGTGTTCTGCTTTTTACTTACTTAATATCATGTCTCAAAATCCTTCAGTTCCAGTGGTCTGATTATCTCATCATCCTGCCTTCGATTCCCTTTTACTCTAAACAATAACGTACATTTTCATAATAATTGTACTTTGATTTTCTATACACCCATGTTTTCACTCGAGTGGCTGAAAGGGCCTTAAGTACTATTGAGTTAATCTTCAAAACACCTATTACATTATCATCCTCATCCTCATTCCGCAGTTAGATGAAAATAACAGCGAGAAGCACGTAACCTGCCGGAGGTAACAGAGGGAGGCAGTGGCAGAGGTGGGAGCAGATGTGAGCTGAAAATGGATGACACTCCCCTCATCGCCAGCCCCCTGTGATCCTTCAGTTGATAAAACAGGATACCGCAGCTGTTTCTCAACTTCTGGATACCTGCAAAGAGCTGTCACCTCCCAGGGCGCTTCCCACCACTTTTTGCTGCTTCTGTGTCTAAACGCTTTTCCTAGAAAAAGGGAAGACAATTACTCGACAGAACAACATCGATAAACGCTACTGAAAACACACATGAAAGTGTTTTTTACCTAAACAAAATACATCCACCCCGAAAGCCGCGTGGTTTGGCTTGTGAGCGGGTAAGAGGAAAAGTTGCAAAGTGTTGGGATAAAGGGGATTAAACAGAAAGCGACCTGGATTTGTGCAAGCCCTCCGGATGGCAGACAGAAGAAACAGGGCTGGGAAAACGCAGGGCTCCAGTTCACTTCTGCTGGGTGGGTCCTCATTTGAATTGGTGCTTGGGGGTACATTCCACTATTGTTGCACAGGAAATTACTACCTCTCCGGCCTCTAAATTACAAATCACGTGCAATATGTATATATCGCACATTAGGGATCCACAACTTAAATTTACATCCTAGTTTGGCTTTGCTTCTTGAATTTGGCTGTTTTTGTGAAAATTCCTAGGAAAAGAAATCTGTCTCTTAAACATGATTTAGTTTGAATCATATCCCAGTTAACTCCCAATTATCTGTGGACAATACGTGCCAGATGTGGCCCATTTTGGTACAGAGTTATATGTAAGCTAAATGCTTATAAGCTATATTTTAGCTATCTATCTACTAAACCTCCCTATAAATTCACACCAGCTCTGTGCAGATCCAGCCACGATGTCCTCCAGCTGTAAGAAGCACGGGGCTGCAGTTGCTTTTCTGATTCTTCATGGACCTCTCTGGCTGATGCTGAGACAGGGCTAGTAATTGCGGCCAGAGGGAAGCCAATTCCTGCTCCTTGGCGTTACGGCTCTCTCTGCTCGGGGAGGACATGCCATCTCTGCAACGTGTTCTTGGCCTGCAGCAGTTTGGAGAACCGTACAAAGATACCCAAGAAGTTCTGCAGAAGTTGTTCCACCTCCGGTTCTGGGCCTGTGCTGGCTGCTCTGGCTCTCTGTCATTCCCAAGCGTGGTGGTGCCGATGCTTTCAGCCACGCACTGCGGTACCTGTATTATCCAGGTTTTTTTGTTCGTCAGGTGTTGCAGCCCCACCATTACTCCAGCTAATGGAGAGTAATTGCTGGACTGAATTAATTCTGACATATCTTCATCGACTTCAGCAGAGTTACACCGGGGGGTGAGTTTGGCCCGTGGATCTCACTGTTATGTTAAGAAGCTGTCAGCGCCGGGTACAGATGAGGGGAGCTGACACTGATGAGCTGGTGAAGCTAAAGTGTGCTTTTTCATGGTGTTATTAAATAAATCATCCCCATTTCAGTGACAGTCTGCTCTTCATCCTCTTGCCTTCCTGACTTTCTTCGACTCTTACTGTATTATCCACCCTGTAAAAATGCTGCATGTAGCTGAAGTACCGCGGCTGAAGCTCAGGACTGGAAGTGGTTTGGACAACCGCTACACCTTCCCCGCGTGGTATATTGCGGCGCGGTGTAACTGTGCTATAAGTAAATGTAACTTCAGCCAAGGAAGTGGAATTACGGCCTCTTATGCCAGGGTAAATTTGGTCAACTGGGTCAGTGCGTTTGGGAATCGCAGGCAAGAACGTAAGAAATTACAAGGTGAGTACTTGGGGGGAAGAAAGAGTACGGAGACTGCGAGGTAACGTATTTTGGAATTCTTATTGTGGTTTGGAGGACTGGAGCGCCATAAATGCTTTTTTTTGCACTCATTTCTTCAGTGGCAATCATCAGCAGTTTCAGGGACAGGAAAATATTCCAGTATTGTTCAAAGCATCATCTTACTGGATATATGCAATGATTTTCTGCAGCCATGCTGCAAGTTAAACTCTGTCTGAATAAATGTACATTTTTTTCCAAGAAGAAAAAAATAATTACAAACTGGCTTTGATAATATCTCGATAATTTAGTAGCTGGTTTGAATTTTGAAAGTCTAGTAAATTTCTGGAGTATAATAATTCAAGGGAATGATAAAAAGCCCTTGGCTTTGTCCAAATAAGGACTAAAAAACCAGCATAAAACAGGTTACATGTCATATATTAACTGATGTTAGTTAACAGAATTTTGTGAAGTCTAGTATAGAGACAATATTTTGGCATGTGCTAACCTGTCCATTTTAAATGGCAGGCCTTTCTGTGGTGTAAAGAAAAATCTCTTCACTAATAGTTCAATGCCAATTGAATGGTCAATTGCTCACTGCTGACTTCGTCATTTTACCAGGATGGCTTCTGTTTTTTCCAATCCTGGCAGGTGACACTTACACAGAATTTTCAGGCAATGGGAATTTTGTCAGTCCAAACTAAGGAAGACAAGAACTCAGCAGACTGACTTCTAAACTCTCCGTTAATGTTCTGCCACTGGGCTTCTAAAAATCTCATTTGCATATCCTGATGAAAACACCGTCACTGCCTGAAATGACATTTTTGTCTTACATTCTGAAACAGTACCTTTATAATTTCAGTAGTAAGTTTGGAAAACAAGGCTTGTGACAATAAAAGGTTGCATGATCAACCTTATTCTCCATTTGTACTATGTGCTGTAGGATAAAAGGAATGTAATTTTAGAAAGGATTATAATGTTCTTATCATGCTGAGGCTATTCACTTGCTAGATTTCTCACAAATGGGAGGAAGAGGTATACTGAAAATGTTTAGTTAGAGGCTGTGATCTTATGTTGATGAAGACAATAAAGTATGGGGCTTTTCTCCACTGCTTTACATCAAACTGGATAAATACTCCTTTCTCCATTTCTGTGACAGGCACAATAAATAAATAAAATAAATAAATAAAAAAATAGGTAGCCGTGCCATTTGGAAGGTTGAACAAGTGAACAGTCCAGCTGTTCAGAAAATAATAACAAACGATAGACAATGTGTTTGAGAAATACTGAGTGTGGAATAGAGGAAGTGGTGTTGGCAGCTGTGAAAGAGAATTGGCAACGGAAAGTAAAAGCCTGTGAGACAGCCCGGCTGGTGAGACCAAGGGCCCACGCAGCCGGCGAGTCCGTCTCTGCTAACAGCGGCAGGAGAAAACCAACTAAGCCCATCCCCTTCCTTGGTCCACTCCTTGGATCCACAACTGTAGTACTGGGAATGCTAGAGAGAAGTAAAAAGTTAAAAAGCCTTACCTTCAGGGAGCAGAGGCCTGAAGGAGAAGTGTATAGAACCCTAGAATCATCTAGGTTGGCAGGGACCTTTAAGATCATTCAGTTCAACCACTAACCTAACTTTGCCAGGTTCACCCCTAAACCGTGTCTCTCAGCACCATGTCTGCCCGCCTGCTATATACCTCCAGGATGGCGATTCCACTGCTTCCCTGGGCAGCCTGCGCCACTGAATTTCACTGAATTTTTTTTAGAGTTGGAAGGGACCATAGAGATCATCTAGTCCAACTCCCCTGCCAAAGCAGGACTACCCAGAGCGTGTCAGAGCATGCCACTCGGGACTGCATCCAGGCGGGTCTTGAAAATCTCCAAAGAAGGGGACTCCACAACCTCCCTGGGCAGCCTGTTCCAGGGCTCTGGCACCCTCACCGTGAAAAAGCTTTTCCTCATATTCGAGTGGAACCTTTTATGTTCCAACTTGTGCCCATTGCCCCTTGTCCTCTCACTGGCAACCACTGAAAAGAGTTCTGGTTCCCTCCTCCTTCAGCCCGCCCTTGAGATACTTGTAGGCATTAATAAGGTCTCCCCTCAGCCTCCTCTTCTCCAGGGTGAACAACCCCAGCTCCCTCAGCCGCTCCTCTGGTGTTGACAGGCATACTTTCTGACAGTGCCAGTCAGATTAATTTCAGTACCACAGGTGCATGTTCATAGCCCAACAGACGTTTTTTAGGGTAGGAAGTCCAGAGTCATATCAACAGCTTTTACCATATCAACAGCTGACATCAGAAATTATTTTCACGGCGCCAGCATGTTGTTGCTCAGCTAAATACAGAGTCCAGTTCTACCGTTCCACTCCTAGGTGTGTAACTGGTTTTACGCTTGAGACCTGTGCAGTTAGAGAAGGATTTCTTGACCCTTAATAAGAGAAATTACTTGTTACTAAAATAAGAGTGAACAGTAACACTCCATGGGTAACAACATCACTGGGAAAGGCTTCATTTTGCCTGTAAACTTAAGCTCTGGACTTCATTACTTTGGTGTCACAGGTCTTGCCATATTTCCCACATTACTATTCAAAACGCTGTCCTCATCATCCATCAAGCCTTTACTGAGTTAGAGCGCACCACTCTTTAGGATGGTGTAACTCTTTAAGGACAAACTGGGGCCATCTGCAGTCCCTTCATGTCTCCTGAGCTACTCGGGACCTCGCTCAGCTACAGCAGCATTCGTCTCTGAAAGCCATTTATTTCCCCCTGTGGGACCAAAAGGGGAAAAACAGGGTTTCGCAAAGCAAAATGAAACCCAAGAAATAATCTAATTCCTGGAAAGACACCTATGATGATCCCCAGAAATCCTGAAATCAAGCATACAAATGATATACATCCCTAGCGTGCAGGATGTTGTGTGCGTACAATGCCATGACATAAATAACATACGTTAAATGCAACATGCACTCACCTATATATACTTTTTAACAGGCGTACCTCTCGCGATGTTGTTGGCTGTACGCTAAATGCTCAAGGGGGGTCCCAAGGCAGGAGAAGGGTTTGCTGTGGATCAGAGAACACCCCTGAGGGGATTATTTTAGCCAGCGTAAATTAGAGTGGCCATAATGGAAAGTTTTCCTCCTAGAGGGGCTGGAATGAGGGAATGTGGCTTCGTGCCTCCTCAGCTTTCTTTCACTTTGCTGCAGTGTCCGTACCGGCAAGGCTACGGCCCTCATTCATCATGCAGTTTGTGTCGCAGAGGGTTGGGAGTATGTTCTGGCTTGCACCTCAACAGAACTCGCTCAGAATGAAGCACAAAAGCGTTTCTGGTGTAGACCTCCCCGGATGAGGGTCCACACCTGCAGTCAGGAACGAGCCATGGCAGACAAAGTCACCTCTTGATGCCCTTTCCCATACAACAGTCCTTCATTAGCTGCACCTTGGTCAGACTGGTGAGAAAGAGGTGCCCAAACAGAGTATCTCACTAAACGTGGTCATGTGTTATGACTTCTACCCAATTAATTAAAAAACAGCATTTGTTTAATGTAATGCTTTATGCATTTTGGTGGAATTTGAATTCTTGTCACTATTGATTTGTTCAAAAGTGTCTGCCCTGTAATGATAGGAATTTGTCTGCAACTTGTGACCAATTATCAGTGACGTTGTGCGATGTCTGCTACGACTTGTATTACTTCTTGCTTGGCTTCTAAGTGGACAATTTCATCTTACATTTTTCTCTGCCAAAATGATAGTGGAAGGTGCAGGCTTCCTTTATTTTTTTTCAGTTTTGGATAGTTTCCGTTGTTGAATTACTTTACTAGAAAAAAAAACATACAATCTGTCACTCGTCATTCATGAAGAAATTCCTTCTCATTCTTCAATTTGGTCAGTCTCCTTAAATAACAGAGTTCTTAACTTTTAGAGTAAACCTTCAAGTTAAGCTCTGAGTCTTTTCCTCTACACAGGGCAGATGATAATTTGTCTGTTCTTGCCTGTCATTTCTCACCCAGGCAGCTTCCCTCTTGACCTTTCTATCATTTGAGGAAAATACTCGCAAAACACAGCTCTGCATGTTACGTTATATCATTTTGGGTTCGTAATATTTTTTAGGAATCAAGAATAAGATCCTGTTTCCCTAGCATCAGTATCTGTCTGTCTTGACTCACTTCAGTGTTAATTATGAGCTGCTGATTTTATATGTGGGCCTGCAGACTCATACCAGATGAATAATTGGAATAATTTACACTGGAGCTTAGCACTTGGCTTTATTTACCTTATATGTATAAAAACAATCCTAGTTCTGATCTAGCTAGCATCCTGAACAAAAATACTTCACAGATTGTACTTTCAACTAGTTTCTGATTTGCTGATTTTAGCAAACCAGGCAGTGGTAGCATAGGTTTGCTGGTTTAATCAAACAAGAGAGACAGATGGTAACTTGCTTATTTATTACAATTATATATGTGTACTAGAGATTCCAGTAGTATTCTTTTATCGTACTTTCGTATAATCCTGTGTTATGATGACCTTTGCTTCACTGTCTGCACATATTTTAATGCTGTTTTGACCATGAACTTGTAAGCCGATTAAAAAATTTATCTTTCTTTATCAATTAGCCCTCCTCACTATTCTCAACATCCCCCGGATCCAATTTCCCTACTTAGAAGCAACATTTTCAAGGCCTTCAGCTGCTATTATCTTTTATATTAATGACCTGAGTATTTTATATGTAGCCTGTCTCACGTTGATTTCAATATGTATTGGTCTAATAGGAAAAAAAAATTAAATAAAACAAGAATGGAACATGAGTAACAGTAACAGAAAGAGAATACAAAACAAATGAAAAAAAAAAATCTGAAGCCTGAAAAAATTATTGAACTTTTAGATAAAATAAAATAAGTAGAAAGAAGTAGGAAAAATTTCCCAAAACAGAGGGTGGCAACAATTGCTGCATTATGCTAGTATTTCCTTCAGTGCTGGTTGGTAGCTGCTGGAGTGCAATAAAAATACTCATGAAAAATGTATGCTGTTTGTATACCTCTCAGTTTGTTTCCTTTTGAACTTTCTGTCAGAACAATCACAGGGCCCAAGAGCAACTATGCTGAAGGCAGAGACCATGCATCTACAAAATTCAGCTCCATTTGCCAGCCTAACAGTCACCACAGCCTTCAATCAGTTACTTAATTCCTCTTTCTCTGCCAGCAAAGGGAAAATAACACTACTTGTCTACTTCATAAGAGCACTGTAATATTACAGTGATTATTGGAAAATAAGGTTTGCTAACAATTTTGAAATAGTAACACTCCACCTACCAAGTTCTATCAGGGGAATTTCAACTATTAAGTCTCCTAAACAAACGAAGCAGAAGAATGCAGAATATCTTAGTATTAATTCTTATTATGTATTATTGGTGCAGAATCTCCATAAGCACTATTAATTTAATGACAGACAATGAAGAGATTTAAATTAAGCAGTCAGCCGTGGTGACTGTTTGCTAATATCAATTTCAACTGGAATGAAATCCAGCATTTCATTGTTGCAGATGTTGCTTGTATAGTCAATATATTCAATTTGTCTTAAATTGTAGATTGGGTACATTTGCTTCTGTGACCATATTAGTACAGCACATGAAGAAACTATTTGTTATAGCACAAATGATATGTTGGGCTTGAACACGCTGTCCAATAGCCTCATGAGACATTTTAACAAGCATTTTGCTTTGGCTGTACCATTATTTCTTATTTGACTCACCTGGCAATATTCTTTTATTATAAAACTTTGCAACCCAGGTACTGCCAGGCACTGGCAATAACAGAGTATTTTCTCTTTTTGTTTAGCAACATTGCTTAGCATCAGAAATTAAGAGTAATCAAAACCCAATGTGGAAGAAATAGCAATAGAATTACTGTGAATTGCTCAGGGTCCAAACTGTACTAAGGAGGATTTGTGAAATTGAATGTACATCATGGTAATTCTACCAGTCCGAGAGCTGTAATGTTACCTTTTTTCTTTGGAGAGTACAGTGTTGCTTGAACTGCTTGACTGATCAATGGGTTCTGAATGAAACTGTGTTTCTTGGGACCAAACAACAGGAGATCAAGAGATGAAAAAGACCTTTTAGAGATCATTCAGCTCACCACCTGGATGATGTAGGATTATTCTCCAAGATCTTTATTTAGTTTAGTTCTAAAATTCCCTACCAACAAAGTCCCTGAAACAACTGTACTTTACTGTCAAAAATTATCAATATGTGATAACATATTAATATAATCATAATATTAATATATTTAGAATAAAACAAACCGGTCTGATGACCTATTACGCATTTAAGTACATAAAAATCTGAGGAATAGGACTATTAGTGCTTTTGTCTGGCAGAGATGGAAACCTGAGGCAGTCATTCAGAGTACAGGCAAAAGAAGGAAGAGAAAGCCCCATGTTGGGACTTCTTGTCAAGTAATCTTAGAACTACAGCAAATGCATTTCCCTTCATAACGAGGCACTCACTGCGACTTACTGAAATGCCCTGGCAGCAATTCTGGAGATGACCAAGCTGATACCAGATGCTGTGAGAATATATCGTGAACCTGATCTGCTCTGCAGGCAGTCAAAAAGGGAAACGGAAAGAGAAAACTCAAACTATTAGCCCAAATTTGTAAAAAGCAGAGCAAGGATTACAATACACCTCTAGTAGGCATAGTTATCTTGCCTACATCCAGTATTTCTGTTAGTTACAACGTATGGATACCAACAGTTTTTCAAAGTTAAGTGTTTTAGACCATGAAGAGTCAGTTAGGCTCGTAATGAGAAAGCCACCAAGTCATGGAAAGGGATATTCAGGTCAAGTGTTTATTATTTTTAACCATACATAATTACTTAACATTGCATATGCTCAGTTTAAGGTCCATAGATTATATTGCTTCTTTGCAACACTCCCAACAGCATGGCTAAAGCCCATACTCTTAAAAAATGACCACCAGTGTTATGACCCCAGTTGCTGGATGTCCTTGATTTTTACTGGGGCTGTGCACTCAGAATTTTAAATGAAGTAAATGGATCTGAATATATGGAAACCATGGCTTAGTTTTCTGGAAGCTGCCAGTCATGGTGACTCCTCTACTAACTTCAATGCAAAATCTGGGCCCTACCAGCCACTTTTTAAATGAGCTATGTCTTAAACCCGATGATTCTCCCCTAAGAAAATCCAGAGAGACAGTAACAAAGCTAAAATTAGAAATCAGGAGCTGCAGCTTCCAAGGCAATGCACATTACGTGACATTTTTTCAATACCACAGGCATTTTCTGTTAGCAAAAATGGCTTACAGAATATATTCCACAATGTAAAAATCCTCCTTCAAAACTCAGGGTTGGATGACAACATGGTGTTTACTTACCAAATTTCAAAACCCCAGCATTTAAAAGAAACAGTGAAGAACAATATAAATAATTAATTCTGATGATTAAATAATGACTATAGCATCATAACTTGTAGTTATAATGGCATCAACCAAGCTATGCAACTGCTCTCAAAAATAATATATGCAGTCAAAATAGTAATCTATAGAGGTGCCGTAATCTGTTCAAAGCACATCATGCAATTAAAACATTCTCCAAAATACCTTCATGAAACAAAACTTTGCTTATACGTACACCTAATGCTGAAAACTACAGACTTAGATGGAACATTTCATTGTTCACAAAGAATAGGGAAAATATTCTTTAAATATGAATCATGGTACATATTTTAAGAACTTGTCTGCTAACAGCCAAGATCTAGAAAACGGAATTTTAAGAACAAAGAGAAATGGTTAACCTCAGGCATATTCCAGCAAAATGCTTGGGCCCTTGCGAGCTCCCCACACCCAGCAAATGACAAGCAAACTAGAACTGCAGAGTCGGAGAACACCCCATTACAGCCAGCTAGGGCAAAGCACCACCTACACATGGAAGCTTTCCACCGAGCAGCATGATTTCCAAAGCTGATGGGACAGCTCTTGTTTACTCTTAATCCAAGTCATAAAATTCTTTAAAATGGCAGTTTACAGCTAAATAGGTAAAGCCCCCATTTTATGTTCCCCTTAAGTCTAGCCAAATATAATGCATTCTGCACATACTACAGTTTGGATAGCTTAGTCATGCCAGACAAGACCTTGCTGCTGAAAAATGTACAGTTTAGTAGACTCATAAATTTAAAAATAATTCTTCTAACGTTCGTGTAGCAAAAAAGCTTCTGTGCTCCTATCAAATTCTCAGATCTAGAAGCAATTATAAAGACTGGTTAACAAATGAACACTGAAATCCACATTGGGCAGCTCCTGGGAAGAGGCCTGGATTACATTTTTGGTGAGATCCTGCATTTCTTCATATTTTCATCCAGACAACTGTATCACCATTTTGGATTGCTCTCCTAATCCCCCTCCGTGTTAAGTTGCAAGACAGTGCTTGGGCGACCTGGACATTTCAACTTCACCTTCCCTAATCGTTATTTTCATTAGGGAAAAGAATCACAGGATCACATGGG
>VXAK01015930.1:0-37532 GCA_013399435.1 Arenaria interpres
TGACTGGTTCAAGATGATTTTACGTTCCGTGCATGTGAAGTATCTAAATTGGATTTTGTTTTCAGTTCGGATGACATGGATGGTCCTGTGGAAGACATCGGAAGTCGCTCTTGTGTAACACGCTTTGTGAAGACTCTTTTGTCAATTATGGAGCATGGTGTTAAGCCTCACAGTAAACATCTCACGGAATACTTTGCCTTTCTTTACGAATTCGCTAAAATGGGAGAAGAGGAAGTGAGTATAACCTTCTAGGTTTGGGAATTAGGTGTGTATATACCTGTATGTATTTTCAAGTAATTCAATATCTGTGTATTTCAGAGCCAGTTCTTGCTTTCGCTGCAAGCCATATCTACAATGGTCCATTTCTACATGGGAACTAAAGGACCTGAAAATGTAAGTTTTAATATCTTGTATAACAAGATCTAGACTTTCATATTTTACATACGTGATCGTTACTGCTGTCTCTTTTCAACCAACTTTCAGTTGTTAAATTAAAATTACTTCACTCAAACAATTTTTTCAATGTTTAAGTGATTATAATAATTAAAAAAGATGCTGAATTGGCTATTTCTATTTAGTATAGAAATGGATATTAAGTAGAAGCAATTAAAGTTGACCTTTCCATGCAATTAATGGTAACAATTGATTTCTTCCTCCTATTGTTGAAGTTAAACTTTTAAATTTACTTGCTTTTTTTGCTAAATAGACCACCATCTCAGTCTATGTAGTGGCTCCAACCAGCCCAGCTTTTGTGTTTGTAAATACAATTTGGTTTGTGCAAAATGAATGTTTCAACATGAAAATCAAGCGATTGGATATTTACCTGGTTTGATTCATGCATATTTCCTAAGTTGCTTTGAATAAAATGACAGAATATCTGCAAATCCATGTACAGGCTCTTTGAAATTAAGGCTTGAAATGTCCACGTTGAAGTTAGCTCTTTTTCTCCTTCAGCCACAGGTTGAAGTACTTTCTGAGGAAGAAGGGGAGGAAGAGGAGGAAGAGGAAGATATACTTTCTTTAGCAGAAGAAAAATACAGGCCTGCTGCACTTGAGAAGATGATTGCCTTGATTGCTCTTCTAGTTGAACAGTCTCGCTCAGAAAGGTAAGAGCTCCTGAAAAACCAAAGTAAATTGTAATCTAAGCTAGCTCAGAAAGGAATTAGTGATTTTATGGGTCTGGGTAGTTTTTTTTTTTTGGTAGGCTTTTTTTAACAGCATAAATGTGCTTGTATATGGACCCATTATATTTTAACCTTTTGGAAGAGAAATGTTATGTCATTGGTGATCAAATAAAAGACTCAGGGTAAATCCTTGAACACATTCACGTGCCCGCATCTGGATTTCTTTTTTTATTTGGTGTAAGTACAAAATATGTATAATTTTTGTTCAGTTGTATGTCAGTACCTTTATTTTCTCTTTTCTATTGTGATACTGAAGAATATAAACTAACACTCTCAGTGTTAGTATTTCTCCTTAACCTTGCTTTGTAATCTCTGAAGTAAAATGATAAAGATTTTTTTGTATTTTAGGCATTTGACTTTGTCACAAAATGACATGGCAGCATTAACAGGAGGAAAGGTAATTCACTTAAATATGGCTGTATAAGCCTCAAGAAAAATGCACCTGTGTGTGTACGTAATTGTAGACAGTGTACTAATATATTACTATTTCTTTCAGGGTTTTCCTTTTTTGTTTCAACATATCCGTGATGGTATCAACATCAGACAAACTTGCAATCTCATTTTCAGTTTGTGTCGATACAACAATCGACTCGCAGAACATGTAAGTATTAGAAACTGTAGCTATTTCTTGATGTGATAAGTGTAATGGGGTGATTTTTATTATTTTAACTGAATGAGCACAAGTCTAAGTGAGTTTTGTTTGTTTTGTTTTTAAGATTGTGTCCATGCTTTTCACATCTATAGCAAAGTTGACTCCTGAGGTATGTAAACATACTACCTGTATATTAAATAATTTGTATTAATATTTTTATGTTTAAAAATACTTAAATAATACTTTGCTAATCAAAAATCTTGCATGGAAGATGATCCATGGAAGTTTTTGTGACATTAGATGAAGTCTAACTGCACTGTGTATTAAGTTTTCTAAAGCAGAAATCTGGTATGCAGTTTAAGATGAAAGTTTTATTCAAAGCCAAATAACATATTTGTAGATTCTCCACCTATGTGAACTAAAAAAAAAAAAATTGGTAGCAATGAAATGTGCATGCTCAAATAAGTGGAGATATGTAGTTATCACCTGGTTGTTCAAGTTTTGGAGCACTATTTTGCACTTCTGTGCATGCAAACACATTTCTCAGTCAGAAAATAAATTCCTGCCCTGGTAATAACGAAAGTACCGAAAGTTTCGAATGGATTCCACATGAAAAATACATACAGGGTGGAAAAGTGTCTGCTCACACAAGGACGTTCTTGTATACTGCTGTCAGAAAAGAAAAAATAATTGGGCAAAATTGAGGGCATGTCAAGCAGAGGAGACATGATCATGGGTGGAAAAGCAGCACATACTAAATCATTCTCGTGCCAGCTTTGCTTTGTGTGATAGAATGGGCACTATCCGATGACAGTCACCTCCCCTCCTGCCACGCAAACAGTTGCTACGTTTTTATGCTTTTTTTGCTTTGCACATATACACATGCACCGCAGACGTTTTTAGTGAGGTGCACAATAGGTAATAAACCAAGTAAGCACTTTATTGAAGCATTGTTAAAAGCAGGCTGAGTCTTAGCAAACTTAAAAAGCAAAATACATTCATGTTAGAGCCAACGTGTTAGAGTAGAAATGTTGGTGTTTTCAGAGGAAAACAGTATGCCAATAATAGTGATCAGTGTAAACCCTCAAAATGTGATGCTTTTCGATAAACTTTTTGGGATCTGTGTAACATGTTATGCAAATACATAAAAATAATAGTTCTCTGAGATAGTGAAATCTTCTATATGTGTAAAACAGGATAAACCGGTGAATTTTCAAGACCGTACAGCATTTTTCCCCCCGTTGGTCAGAATAATGTCTGACTGTCTCAGACGACGTTACTCTTACTTCCTTGCAACTATATACTTCTTCTAAACTGATCCCAACTAGTATGATCATGTTGCCTTGCACTAGCTATAAAAAGTGGCTTAATTCTACTGTATCCATATGTGCATGCAGTAGAATTAAGGTGTATTTATATGTGGATTATTTACAGATTAAATAATAAGGGATTAAATGTAACATAAATGTTTGTGTCAGAAGTTCATAGAAATATATTTTTATGCAAGTAATTGGGGTTTATTTTAAGGTGTCAAAGAAAAATAGTGGATGAAATGAAATGGATATTTTTGTTTTCATACATTACAGGCTGCCAATCCTTTTTTCAAATTGCTGACCATGCTCATGGAATTTGCTGGTGGACCTCCAGGAATGCCACCCTTTGCTTCTTATATTCTGCAGAGGATATGGGAGGTACAACACGTAAAAGAAAACAGAAGCTAAATTGTCTTTCTCTTGTTCATTCTTTTATGTCTGTGGAAGGGTTTTTACATTTCTTTCTCATCCTTGCTGCATCGATTCATGACTTCTTTAATCACCATTTCTCTTCCTAATAAACAGCAACAGCTAATAGATACTTAAAAGTTCTGCTCTGAATTTTAGTGTTATTTTAACCGCATTCTGGTTAACTGGTATTTCAGTTAAAGTTGAAATTTTAGTTTAATGAGAAATTAATTGATTCATTCTAAGAGTCTAGAATGCTTCTTAACGCAAATTCCACTTATTTTTCTCAGTTATCCTTTTGCAAGGATTGTAAGATTTTTGCAAGGCCCATTCTTTCTTAGTTTGATTGGGATTTTTGTCCATTATGTACTGGTTCTCTGAATATCGGTTTGGCATTTTTACTGTCTGTAAAATACTCATTAACATTTTTAACCCATAAAATAGTGCTAAATTGAATGTAGTGAATAATTTCTGTGGTGCAGGACCATTCTTGCTTTTCTAAAGTAAGAAAGAGACTTTTAAACCAAGTTGTCACAGGGATTAATTCCTTGATCTGAGAAATAGGTTGGGAATTAAAACTTTAACTTCAACTAGCTGCTCTTTTTGTTCCCAGCACAATTTACTGTCTTTATTACTGTCTGAGAACAGTGTGTCCAGCCTGAAGACTGCTGAGAACAAGCTGTTGCATGTTCATTCTCTTTAATACTCCTTAAAAAGTGTGAGGGGGGGGTTGTAAAAGGTTATTACTGTGCAGAATTGATACCCACTGAAGCACTGTGGGGTAGATATTCCTGATTAAAAGTACTTTATGCATAGTTAGGAGCAATTATAGGATAGGAACCACTAGATAATCTGGGAAAGCATATACCAAGTGTTTATTAGGTGTCTGATCTGAATATGGATTAGCTGTAATGGCTGTACCCCAGGTAACAAGTGTTCAAACAGCTCATTTCGAGGTCAAGAATTACATCTATCCGCTTTCTGTACGCGGGGAAGCAGTAGGTTATTAATTTCTCTCTGAAATAAGGAAACCTTTCCAAGAGAGTTATTGATAATACACAAATTGTGGTATGACCTGCATGTGCTTCATGCTTCAGTAAGTAGCCACAAAGTTTATGTATGTAATTTGTTAAACAATCCTCTTTTTTATTTCCCTCCTCATTCTCAGTACACAAACTGAACCTACAGAGAAGGCGGCAAGTCAGTGGCAGGTTTCTGTTGGAAAGCCAAGCTTTTAGCAGTAGAGTCATCAGTTCAGTCCCTGGTGCTGCCAGCGTTGTCATCCTTACCTTGTTGACACAGGTCTAGAGACACAAATTGTGTAGGCAGGGATGAGAGACCCGGTGGTTAATGCACAGACAGACAGATTTAGGGTGTAGAACCTACTTTTTTGCAGGTGCTCCAGTTTCTAGAAGTTGTCAAAAAGCAATTGAGCAGTGAAGACAGTGAACGATGATAGTCTCTTTCTTGGAGATGCCCTCCAGCTATTACGAAGGAAGCTTGACAGATCAATTTGTCATTTCTAAAAAAAGGGAGGAGGTTGTTCTTAATGTGTTTATTTTTAAATGGAGATTAAAATTTTATGAGCAGAGATTTGGTCATGTCAGCTGCTCATATTCTTCAGGTGGATTAGAGTCGTTGGAACAGCTTCAGCGATTCAGTTACTGCCTGTGGTTCCTTAAATAGACAGAGTTTCTTTTTCCTTGTCTGGGTGCCTGGACCTCAAGGTAAAATGAAGAGAGTTTTTAAAAACTAGCAAATGAGCAAACTACATTTATTGGACAAATAACATGTCAACAAATTTTTAACTACACAGAAGGAGAAGGGCACAGGAAGCTACGTTTTCTCCTTATTCTCTGTAAGGCTTTGGTAACTGTGCAGCAGCACACCACAGGCTTTTCATTACCTTTGAAAAGCACTAGATGAGTTTATTCCTTGAAATTGTATAGTCATAAAAAACATAATAACTGTCCTCAGCACGAAGTGATATGAGCATATTTGCATACCATTTATGTTCTTTTGATATAACTTATATGAAAACACTGATTCAGTGTTTAGGGTTTGTGTTAGCTATTTTTTAAAAAAACGTTTATTTGTTTCTGGAGACAGATTGTTCGGTTTTCCAAGTCGCTAGAGTTCCAATACTTAAGGATCACAAACTATGCAGAAAGGATATCTGGAGTAACTTCCTGGACTTAGATTGAACTTTCAGATCTCTGAACGAGATTCAGAAGTACACACCAGTGAAATTTTAATAACGATTTTCTTTGTCTGCCAGAGAACCTCAGTCTTGTAGGTGCTTTGATAGCCCTATGTGATTCTGAAAAAATATTTTGAAAGCCTTAATACTTATTTTTGGTGGTTTTTAATAGAATCAGTACATATTATCAAGGTTAATGTATTCTTTTTGATTCTTCCACTCTTCTTTCAGGTTATTGAATACAACCCGTCTCAGTGCCTGGATTGGCTGGCTGTGCAAACACCTCGAAACAAACTAGCTCACAGCTGGGTGCTGCAAAATATGGAAAACTGGGTTGAACGCTTTCTTCTGGCACATAACTATCCTAGAGTGAGAACCTGTAAGTTAATCTAAATTGAAGAAAATTATTCTTCTGTTGTAGCAAGTTACTGTGCATGTGGTATTCCTGTCACAAATGAAATACGTGCTTTTGTACTTGTCTTTTCCTGCTTTTCCAATTATTTTAGGATTGCTGTATTTTAAAATATTAATACAACTGTGGTGCCTCATCGAGACATGCTACCTGGTTTTGATGAAAACCATAATTTCATTTTGTAACTTGAATAATACATTAGTAGATTCTTTATCTTATGTGGTTAAATTTACAAGATCCAGGAAAACCCAAAGAAGAAAAAGAAATAATCCAAGAGGTTCTCGATAGTTTCCATCACATAGTTGTGCTGTGGGTAGGAGTAGTACAGGGTAATCTTTAGTTGAGTCCTTTGAGTTTGTGGATCAGGGAGAAGAAGCCTGTGCTTCTCCCTGACTCCAGAGTGTCCTGGCTTTCTAGTTTGTTCTGCCAGGAATCTCACTACCAGGCCGTTGCCAAGATCACGCTTTTAGCCTTTCATGCATCTAAATTTTTACATAAAGGAGATACCACAGTAACAGGCCACAGGGAACTTTTAATACGTTTTCTGTGGTTGAGGGAGATGTGGAAACTGGAGACAGCTTTGCAACAAACTCCACTGCTAAACGTCTCTGAAGAGGTAATGATGCCTTGATCAAGCAGTACACGGTTTAGTCACAGAAGGCATCTGGGCTTATTGTGTTTGAGTGGTTAGAACCAAGCAGCAGATGGGGTGAAGAGGCCTGAAAGCCACTTTTAACACTCTAGTCTTACCCACTCTAATATTTTTTTTCACCTCCAGTGTGAATATAGTAATACCAGATTGTGTAAAATGCTTTGAAATCTGTAAATGGAACACATAATGTAATTTAACTTGTGATTAAATGACTGTTGAGCATGTGTGTCATTTTTCGAAGGTGTAACAGATCTGTTTTTATTTGAAGCCGCAGCCTATCTCTTGGTGTCGCTTATTCCAAGCAATTCCTTCCGTCAAATGTTCCGATCAACTCGCTCTTTGCACATCCCCACACGCGATCTGCCTCTCAGTCCAGATACTACAGTAGTTCTTCACCAAGTCTACAATGTGCTTCTTGGCCTTCTTTCAAGAGCTAAGCTTTATGTTGATGCTGCTGTTCACGGCACTACAAAACTTGTGCCCTACTTCAGTTTCATGACATACTGTTTGATCTCAAAAACTGAGAAACTCATGTTTTCTACTTACTTCATGGACTTATGGAACCTTTTCCAGCCTAAACTTTCTGAGCCGGCCATTGCCACCAACCACAACAAACAGGCTTTGCTGTCTTTTTGGTATAACGTGTGTGTCGACTGTCCAGAGAACGTACGCCTTATTGTCCAGAATCCCGTGGTGACGAAGAACATTGCCTTCAATTACATCCTCGCAGACCACGACGATCAGGATGTGGTGCTCTTTAACCGCGGGATGCTGCCTGCCTACTATGGCATCCTGCGCCTCTGCTGTGAGCAGTCCCCTGCCTTCACCAGGCAGCTGGCTTCTCACCAGAATATCCAGTGGGCCTTCAAGAATCTCACGCCACATGCCAGTCAGTACCCAGGGGTAAGCAGACTGATAGCAAAAAATACCATTTCATTGTTAGTATTTCCTCTCTTACCGAATGTCTCCTTTAATGCAAGAGATTAAAAGAACTATTTAATATATCCAGTGGTGAAAGTATTATATTTTGATTTCCTGGTAGAAGTAATTTATAATGTGTTTAGATCAGATTATGTATACTCTGTGGGAGGATTGTTTTGGATTCTTTTCCTTGCCATGTAGCAGTTGGAGAGATGGTTTTTTTTGGAAGCAGCCACTGGTGTTTCCACTATTCTTCAATAATTTGTACCCCAGTCTAGTCCTAAGAAACAGGGAATAGCCTTTAATGGTGGTCTCAAGAAAGCGCGTTGCTTTTCAACACACTAAGTTGGAGGAATTCCCAGCGAGTTTCTTCTTTGCCTTCAGTTTCTGGAATAGGGCCGAGATTTAGCCCATTGTATTCAAACATGTATTACTTAGTAGAAGTAATACACAATAAATAATACAAATGAAACAGAAGTGGTAGCACACTGAGAGAGATTACTCTAACCGTCTATTTTTATGTGTTCTAGGCAGTAGAAGAGCTGTTTAACCTCATGCAACTGTTTGTAGCTCAGAGACCAGAGATGAGAGAGGAAGAGATAGAAGACATAAAGCAATTTAAGAAAACAACCATAAGCTGTTACCTGCGCTGCTTGGACGGACGGTCTTGTTGGACTACTTTAATAAGGTACGTTAGTAGTGAAGTCGTAGTGTGATAGTCCAGTCCTGTTCGATTAAGAACTATATTTTGCCAAATGTGAAGTACAATAAAAATTAGTGTATGTGTTTTGATGTTTTTCTGAAAAAGTTTTGAGGATACTTTTATTCAAAAGTAAGCAAACAGAAAGTTTCAATTATAACCTTTTTTTTCCACAATCCATTGTTAGTGAATACAAATTCTTTTAGAAAGTTTCATCAGCTGAAAATTCAGAAACTAAGCAAATATTTTACAATAAGCAGGTGAGAACCAAGTTGTATATTGTTAGGGTTCAAAAACAAATGCTAAGACAAAATTGCATCAGTAAAGCCCTTGGAAAAAAAAAAATAAAAAAGAAATCAATTGATGTTCTAATTCAGCTGAAATTCCATTCTCGGCCTACCGTGCTTAGTCTAGATGGACAAAGCAGTAATTTCAGCTGCCGTTGAGATGATTTACGTTGGGGCAGAAATTTGTTTTTAGGAATCGTGCCAGTGGCACAGAGTTTTATTGTGTCTTACCTTCAACGAGTTTTTCATTTCTAGTCTATCTTGGTGATCGACCAAGTGGTGATAGACTTGGTGAAACTTTGCTCAGGTATTTTCAGCGTAACTACAAATTGCTTGTGTACGTAGGGCAGGTATCGGGCTTTTAAATGCAACTGTTGATGCATTGAAAGGCTCTTGCAAGAAGGGAAAATGACCTGTGTAACTTGAAGGGGTTTCATGCCGTCACCTGTCATGGCACACAGCCACATTTCCCCAGCGCTCTGAAAGAATCGCTGCGTGGAGAGCGAGGGTTCATTAGTTATGCATCGTCCCTTATTTTCTGTTCTGCTGTAAGCAGGAAATGTTCTGATAGAAATGTTTTCATACATTTAAAAGTCCAAACGTATGCATAACTGAACCTATTTAAATGTATCATTTGGCAAGCACAAACTTCTGTCTTTTGAAGTACATTAATCTCCCCAGTTTTTAGCATTTTTGCAGACATTATTTGGGAAATATTTCTGTAAAAGCTGTTTATAAATTACTTCTGATACCATAAAGGAAGTTGACATCAGAGACGTCTTCAAATGCAAGAGTGGGGGGGAAAAATGAAGAGAATAATTATGTTCTTTTTGGGTTTCTTTGTTCTTCTGTAATTATTTTCTAAAATATAGCACAAGCATAAAATTTTAAGCATTTGTATGAATTATGAAAAGATTATATGTATTTTTTCAGTGTTTTCAATGTTTGGATTTTTTTCCTAGTGCCTTCAGAATATTATTAGAATCTGATGAAGACAGACTTCTTGTTGTGTTTAATAGAGGATTGATTCTGATGACTGAGGTAAAGACTTTGTCATTTAATTATAATAAACACCCTGCCTTCTTATCAAGGCATCACTTCCTTCCTGTGTTTGCTTTAAATTGGTGTAATACGGTATCATTTAAAATAAAGATAAGAAATATGTTGATTAAGTAAAGTTATTTATTAAAATCTTAAGAATCTTAAGAAGGACAAAAGAAGATTGGTCAGACATTTTGCTTGTCACAACACTCATGTAAGAGGTTAAGTACGTAAATTTGAGGCAGTACAAATCTTAATACAGGATAAAGATAAGAGATGAGTTGGTAACAGTGATTTGGTAGGATAACTAGGAAAGGATATAGCTTAAATAGGAAAGATGATCAAGAAATAAATCAAGAAATAAAAGGGTGATGTGTCATACGTCAAGGACAGATACACTTGCGCTGGGGTTCATAACGGAGTAAATGAGGTCTGCTGAAAACGTTGCAAGTGGCAAGAGATGTCATGGGTGGTAGGAAATGAGTCTTGGCTTTCTGCACTCAGATACTTCCCCTGTTGTCCTTAATAAGATTTCTTTAGTAGTAAAAAGATCAGGAAAATAATTGCCTGCTTGTAAGACAGGGTAAACCGCCAACAGATTACGTTGAGAGGAGTGAGTTTATGCTTTTTTGGTGTCAGTCTTTTTATTAGAGATCAGGTGTGAGTAAATGGCTTGGCACAGTCACACAGTTGTTACTGGTTAAGGAGTGTTAAGGCAACAGGTTAAAATACAGAAATAAAGGATACTCAAATGCAGTTGTGATTAATATTTCTAAACACTTCTTGAGGCACTTTTGAGGCGATTCTCCCGTTTTTCCTACCCCCTGGGCTTTTGTTTTGAAGGAGGAGTGGTCTAAGAACATAGAAACTAGTTTTCTTTACGATTAAACTAAACTTAAAGATGCATTTCTGGAGCACATATAGTATATTCCAGTTGTAAATGGATATTTGGTCCAGGAGACCAGACCAGAGTTAGTTCAAACTAGAGGAAGAAAAAAAAAAGAGAATACCTAAGGCAGCCGTGAAATGGGTGCAGTTTGGGTGTTGAGCCCCTGCCCACCGGGGGTTTCACTCCACGGAGCCACTGGTGCTGCCCTGCAGTGATGTAGGAAAAGCATAAGAGACGTCGCTGAAAACCCTGTGAACTGTTAGTGGCTGCTTTTTTTGAGATGAGTGAGATAGCAGAAGACTGAAAAGGGGCACAGACAGTGGTTTGTCTTTTTTTTTTTTCCTTCTTGTCCTTCTTAAGATGGGTGTAAGCTCTTGGATTCTATTCAACACTGAATTGATGGACGAGAACATGTGTTTATTAGATCTCCTGGCAATGCGCAATGTGGGAGGAGGCTGGGTCCTTTTGAGAACAAGAATAAAAATCAAGTTTGTCTGGATGTGTTAAGTGTAAACATAAGATGCAATTAATTCCTGGCATATGTACAGTGGTGTATTCAGGGAGGGATGATAAACTGGTAAAAATCCATGGTGCAAGACCAGTGGCAAGGAGGCGGTGGTAGCTGTGCAGTGAAGGGGATGTTGGAAGAGATCGCTTCAGAAGGTGTCAGCCACCACAACTGGAAGTCATCAACAGGACTTTGAGCAAACATCTGTCAAGGATATAAAGATATTTAGTCTGCCTTAAGGCACATGGAGGGACTAAATGATGCTGTGGGGTTGATTCCAACCACGTTTTTATATGGTTTATATAAAACATTCTCTTAACTTTTTAATGTCACTAGTTTGTATTTGCTGGGACAAAGTGTGATAGAAAAAGCTGAAATTACAACATCAGTTAGAAAAATAAGAATTAAGGCATTGCAGTACTGTTGGAAAATTTAGTTTTCATGAGTTTATTATAAGTGTAAGCCTTCTGGTTAACCATAGTCAGCTTACGTTCAGTAAACTTGGGCTAAAAAGTTAGGAACCGTGCTATAACTTTATTCATACATGAAACTCACAAGTAGACTAAAATACATACACACATGTATAAAAAGAACTTTCTAACAGCTCTAGTTACCCTGATCCGTGCTAACAATGGATAATTAAGTTTATAAAGAATGTGTAATATAAGATGTAATTTATCCAATGTAAAGCATTGCTAGAAATTAGATAAAACTAGTGTTCAGCTTTTAGCTGAGCTGCTTCACAGCTTTAAATTACCAGCCCTTATATTTTCACTTGTTCGCTGGCAGCGTTGTGCGCGGTGAAAGGCACTGCTTCGAGGAGCTGTCACCTCCAGAAAAGTGACACATCTTGTGCGAGAACTTTTGCAGTTCAGAAATTAGTTGCCTTTCCTTCCCAATATTTCTATATATCACAGATGCCTAGAAAGCATTCTGGGTATAAAAGAAGTAATTCATCTGATGTACAGTCATACAGCGTATGTCCTTCAGCAGCATTTTTAAAGATGACCAGCATCTGCGTTAATCTTATGTTTTTTCCCCAAATTCACATGCCCATGTGGGCATCTTTCTTTACGCGTCTGTCTTCTTTATGTATCATCTGTCTTTATGCAGCTCAAATATTGCTTGGTGTGTTGGCACAGAAGGATTGGGATTAAAGATACATAAAAATACCAAGGCTCAAATTATTGGCTTTTAGATAAATGTTATGTGTGAAAATGTTATACTGAGCCACTAATAGAAAGCTTTTACCTTGAAAACAAATTAAGACTGTTTTTAAATGTCTGTCTCTATAAGCTGCATTGGCTGTGCTCACAAAAATGCTCATTTCTTGAGTTGTGGTGGGTGGTAGCAACTTGGAGAGGGGTTATTGTTGTAGTAAATATTACAATTTCAGTTTCCCCCTGGCATCATGTGAGAAGAACATGATATGGTTCTAGCTTTTGGGTTAGGGGAGGAGAACAAAAATCAGCCTTATGACCAAAAGCGTGTTCCAGTTTAACCCACCTTAAAAGACTGCCTGCTGTTCATTGTTACCACAACTAGATGTCCAGGTCAACAATTACACTTGGTTGTTATAGAAGATACCTGGGGTTCATTTGTTCTCTCTCTTTCCTTTCCACTTTCTGTCCCTTTCCCATAGCTCTTTTTTTCGTTTTGTTTTGTTTTAAGACTCTTTTGTTCACAGTAAATTTACCAATTTTATGTGCAGGTTTATTCTGTTTTTAAATGTGGTTATCTTTGAGTAGTTTTGTGATTATATCTAGTAGCGTATATTTTGATACCTCTTTTTTGAGCATAAAGTAAATGTGAAAGCGGTATCTGTAGGACAGACAGCAACGGTAACAAGTGTGTTAAATTGACACCGTAAAGTTTTGGCTTTGTTTTTTTTCATAGTCCTTTAACACATTGCACATGATGTACCACGAGGCCACAGCGTGCCATGTGACTGGAGACCTGGTAGAACTTCTGTCTATTTTCCTTTCGGTTCTTAAGTCAACACGTCCATATCTTCAAAGAAAAGGTTTGATTATAACTCTTGAAAGGATCGTGCCTGTTTGCCTGTTAGTTAATTTTCATGACCCAAAACCTAGTATTTTATCTTGACTATTATCTGTGTGTAAAAAGTTCACATGCAGTAGGAGATATGATTACTAAGTTATTGTTACTTATTAAATTATTTATTGACGTAATACGAAACTAGATTAAGTGAATTTAACAGCAGTAGACCAGTGAGACTTAACAGGTTTCTAGACTGATTAAAATCACGCTAGAGGTAAAATAGATTCTTCAGCAGTAAATTTCTATGCTTTATTTAATGAGCTTTTGAGAAATGGACCTAACGGTTTTCTCTGGTTTTTGCATTTGCAGATGTGAAGCAAGCTCTCATTCAGTGGCAGGAGCGAATTGAGTTTGCCCATAAGCTCTTGACTCTGCTAAATTCCTATAGTCCCCCAGAGCTTAGAAACGCTTGTATTGGTAAGTCCTAGTGGTGTAACTGCAGCCAGGAGGGACCTGTTCTACGCGCTTACCTGCTTTGAAATTTAAATTCCATTTCTGCAAGCGCAAATGCTTACTAGATACTCTGTAGATTGTGTGACTGGGGTTGTTTAGATTAATATTGTCAATACACCGGTATTGTCATTGTTCCTATTTCAAGTAATTCCGCTTTTGTCAGGTTAAAATTAATATTCCTGCTTCCCCAGGCATGCAGAGTCTGTGCACAAAAGGTCAGCCTGCATTTTGGGAGACCAGCTTGCTGCCTGATAAGGGGCACGAGTAAGGAATAACTCCTGAATTCAAGCATCAAGGAGTTTAGAATCAAATCCCAAATCTTAAATTTAAATATTAACTACCGCTCCGCTGGGAAGGGTGCATGGTGACCACCGTAGCCTGAGTAACAGCTGCTAGGGTTTTTGTCATCCGTTACTGGAAGGTGTAATAATAAAAGTAAAGCTTAAGTAGCTCGTAGAATTGAATGGATTTGCTTTTATAATTGTAGGTGTAGACATTAAGTGTATCACTTGCATTAGAAGACCTATTTCAAAAAGTTTTTCTAGTTTAGTTTTTTTAAGTATTATTTAATGGACATAATCTGCATTTTTATGCATGTTGATGAAATCCTAAAACTATCCGAATTACCATTTTTTGTGCGATTTGTGTGCATTTTCCCCCTATTTCGAGTGCCTTTCTCGTCCTCCTGACTGCTGCTGGTTGACATTTTCCAGGCATCAAACCTGATAATGTTTAAGAAGAAGGAAAGAGGGTAATTTTATTGAGCTTCTGCTTTCTACAAGGAGCACCCCTCTCACTGGTGGTTGATCTCCCACTGAGCAGGTTTTCTCCCAGTGGCAGCGGTGAGGGGAATGTTGACTGGTTCAGGGGTGTTCACTTTATGTGCTGTTGGCAGTAGAGTCTGCCTCCGCGGTGCTCACCGAGGGCAGCCAAAGTGGTGTGAAAGAGAATTTAAAAATGCATGAGCCTGAAGTTAAACTGTTTGCTGTTAAGAAATAACAATATGTAATAGCAAAAACAACTTTTTGTTTGTAGATGTCCTCAAGGAGCTTGTACTTTTAAGTCCTCATGATTTCCTACATACTCTGGTTCCATTTCTACAGCACAATCATTGTACATACCACCACAGTAATATCCCAAGTAGGTATTTCAGTGATTGTCTTTTGAAGTTCTCTTACACTGTTATTACTGTGTCGTGTTCCTTGCTGATATCAAATATTGACCTTTTTAATATATCCCTATTTTATCCTAACTTATACTACAGTGTCTCTTGGACCTTATTTTCCATGTCGTGAAAATTTGAAATTAATAGGGGGAAAGAGCAACATTCGTCCTCCGCGTCCTGAACTTAATATGTGCCTCTTGCCCACAATGGTGGAAGCCAGCAAGGTACGTCAATGGTTGGGCTCTCACGCCACTACTTCTCTTTTGTTTTCCCTTTGTGTAAACGTATTACAAGAATCCAGTAGCATAATGCATCTACGTTTTCTTTGTAAACAAAGCATAATTCTTCTTCAAGATGTGTTGTCCTCATATACTCCATTCTAGATGTGCACTCCAGAAGCACCATTTCCCTGCCCTTGGTGACACACAGCTTCGTATTCCAGGCGTGATAAGAGTTTGAACCTTGTATTCAGAAAAAGACCCACAGCAGACATTTTGATAAGCTTCCAATCTGTTTGTGGCATATATAAAGAAAATTCAGGAACTGCCCAGGGATTGTCCGGCTGGGTTTCAAAGTATGTTGAGGTCTATTACCAGAGAGCTGAGTAGATCCTCCAGGGTTCGTTAGAGCCCATTCCACCGGGACTGAGGCATAATCTACTGTTTGTTCGGGTAAAACACCAGCTCCTGAAGTACCGCGTAGGGCTCTGAGTCTTTTACTTTCCATTTCCCTTCTGGGGGCTTCCTGATGGGATGCCAGCCTCGGTGGGGCTACTTCCTAGTCACTTGCCACGTCCCATTATTACAGTTGCGGCAACGGTGGGATTCAGCTCGCATAACTTTGCCTATCTAAAAGGTCAGTGTCCAGCTCTTTCTGTGGTTAATGGTGACAAACAGTTACCCTCAGAAGGAGATGAAGAGTTTCCCTCCTTCCTGTCCTGGACACCCGCGTCTGGAGGAGCCTGTTTGTCTCTCCACCGATGCAGGGAGCAGTGAAGCGACTAGATTTTAGATAGCTAAAGTCAGGTAAGGTGAATCCCACCCTGACAGGAATATGTATGGACAATCATTTGAAGAAGGAAAACTGGTTACTTGCTGTACGGTAACTGTGGTTCTTCAAGATGCTTTGTCCACACAGATTCTGTGGTCCCCCTCCTGTGCTAACTCCGAGTCCTGTCCTAGGGGGTTCTTATCGGTGAAGGAATTGAGTGGTGGTTGAAGCCGCCATCCCCCTTATGCCCTCAGGTACAGTGGTCGCAAGGACACACTGGGTGCAGGCACAGCCCCAGTGGACACTGCTATTCAGAAAGAATCCAATCTCCTGCACATGGGGCCTATGTGCACGTAGATGGGAATCTGTGTGGGCAACACATTTCGAAGAAGCACGGTTACTGTAGGGTAAGTAACCCTTCTTTTTTACAGCTTTCAAAATGATGCTTTGTATATTTGTGCACCATC
Organism: Arenaria interpres; assembly: GCA_013399435.1. Taxonomy (NCBI): domain Eukaryota; kingdom Metazoa; phylum Chordata; class Aves; order Charadriiformes; family Scolopacidae; genus Arenaria; species Arenaria interpres. Next base: position 16,244 of record VXAK01015930.1, read on the forward strand.
AAATTTACTGTATAACCAAGGTTTCTTAAAAAAATGTGTAGAACCAGGAATTTTCTGTAGTGTTTTTTTCCATCACGTACCCGGAGGTAAAGGATGTGACACTAAATAATGTAAATATTTGAACTTAAAAAGTCATCATATTATATGAGACGATATTTTACACTTTATAATGTATATGATGCATTATAAACCAGGAGATTTTTAAGCCTCTAAAGCCACATCCACAACTACATTTCCCTGTGGGTTTACGTGTTTTGTATAAGACTGCATTTGCTTGAGTTTTTGAGTTTCCTTTTGGCGCTCTGGTCAACAGAATCTGATGCCATTTTAAGCATACACATCCAAAATATATTAAAATATTGGCACATGAGACCCTTGGTATATATTTATCATTTGGTCTGAGACATTCCCGAAGATACTGCTTTGAAAGCTTGTGAAGCTCAGTCTTGAAAAAATTCTGACTTCTACAGATAGTAACTGACAATTACAATTTTAAAAGCAGCGGTGTATATACATTTAGGTATCTGTAGATGATTTGAAATCACTGCGTTCTTTTCTTGTCGTCTTCAAGACGCGATACTCGCGCAGCTTTGCCTCTTCTCAGGCTGCTGATTCGGAATCCTACAATAGGTGTTTTCACTGGTGGGGGAATTGCATTTGCCATCCCTCTCCCCGCCCAGTGTCGTGCTTGCCAAGGGCTGGGTGAGGAGGCGCAGCCGCCCTGGGTCACACCTGGAAATTCCCATCACCAATTCCCCGTAGGATTTGTTGAAATGCTTTTGGGGCAAGAAGTGCAGTAAGAGTGAGGTGGATGCTTAGGAAACCTGGTTGCTTTTCACTTGCTTACCTAGTTTAAACGAAGCTCTCTTAAATCTTCAGGGCAAAGATGATGTTTACGATCGTATGCTGCTAGACTACTTCTTTTCTTATCATCAGTTCATCCATCTACTCTGTCGCGTTGCAATCAACTGTGAAAAGTTTACTGAAACTTTAGTTAAAATGAGTAAGTATGAAGGTTAAACAGCCTAAGGAATTTTTCTTTCTGTGATAACTGAAGAGTGTTTCTCCACTAAGTTTTATATTCAGAATTTTTAAGAAAAAGCAGAGCTTGCGAAACTTGCTGCACTGATCCTTCTGGACATTATTTTTATCCACAAAACTGCATGACGTGTGTAACGTAGTGCAATGGTTCCTACATGACTGTCACGCTCTGGGCCTGTCCGGTGAGAATTCAGTCTCCTTGCACATTTAGAGTTTAATACAAGACTCACTGAAGCTTTTTTGTTGGCAGTTTAAGTGGCTTTGGGTCAGATCCTGACTCCTCAGCATCTCTGCCGATGGCGTGACTTGGCAACGTGCCCAGGAGCACACCTGGGCAGCCACTGCTGGCACTGGTTCTGCTGTTGCCAACCCAGCTTTATTTTACTCCACAGTTTTGGGAACCATCACAACATTTAATGAAGTTTATAACCATTCAGTCACATAGTTTGTACCTGATGCTTGTTTCAGCTCTGCCAGTAGACACCACCAGTATTTGGGTTTCTTCCTGTCACAATGTCAACTTATTTTTTTTGGTGCGTGGACAAGGCATTCCTGGTTTTATCTGGCTACTGCAGCCATTGGGCTGGTTCTCTGCAGGAGAGCATCCCGCCTTGAATTGCCTCGTGAAGTCCATGTGCTGCTCCAAAGGCACGTTGTGAAGTTATTTTTTTTAATTTTATCTTCCCCCACGGAGGCCAGGAGAAGCTGAGTGACCCGGTGTGGTAGGTGCAGGTGCCCAGACCTCCGTGTCACACAGGTAGTTACTACGTGGACACAGACTGGGAGCTGTCTCACTTCAGTTGTCTAAAAATGAGACGTACAGCCAGATTTTCCTCTGTAGTCAGGGGAGAACCGTAGATTCCTTCCAAGAGAAATTCATCTTCTGATTCTTAAGTATCTTAAGCAGAATGAACCACCTTCTGAAAACACCCCCTTGCTTTCTTGTTTTCTCTGCCTGTAGAAGCTGGCTAGCTAGTTATGATTCAATACCACTTCTAGAGAAATACAACCATACCGAATTAATTTTATCCAGAGTGATGATAGTAGGAGGCTCTTTTGATCCCCTGAATCCCCCAATTTGCTCGTTGTTTGTCACGCTCTTCCGATTGTAACTGGAGCATTATTAACATCTACTGTAAGTTGTGTTATTCTACAGCACACTGGGAATGGGTATTGTTTGCTGTTCAGTGTATCGCTTAACTCTTCCGCGGTGTAGGTAACAGCGGTGCCTGGGTTAATAACGAAGATTACCCTTTAAAAATTAAACACGTTTTTTTTTAAAAAAAAACCCAAACTGCTGCAGCTGATCAGTTGAAACTGTAAAACAGTAATAAAATAACCTACTTACGAAGTCAGAGCTTAAGCCCGCTCTTTAGGGTTTTTTTAATACGTTTCATAGATATGCTGAAGCACTGTGCGTATGTATTAAATGTGCTGTAAAAACTTCACAGACGAGAGGTATTTCTGATTATAAAAATGCTTAGAATGTGGTCTTATATAATGAAATGGGCACCTTGGGGCTTCTTTTATCAGGAAGTTGAGTATCTCCAACAAAATTCCCAGACAACAACGTATTTTCTCAAAATTTCAGGTGTCCTAGTTGCGTATGAAGGTTTGCCGCTGCATCTTGCGCTGTTCCCCAAGCTTTGGACTGAGCTTTGTCAGACTCAGGTAAGAGTCAGTGGGTTTGAGAACTAACGGAATGGAAATACACCAAAATACAGTGAATGTGAAATGGAGATTAACCCGTCAACTTTAACTAGTGGGTATTGTTTAATCATTCAAAATACAAGTATTATGAATAGAAAATGCCTCTGCTTGTGTTGCCAGTCATCTGATAAACCCTGCTAAATCAAATATAAAGCTCTAGCAAATCGTATTGGAGCCCAGTATGCCCTAGGTCCTGCGCAGCACGTAGTACTGGCAGGGTGGCACTCGGTGCCGTGCCCAAAAATGACTTCATCCTGCCTCTATCAACTCCCAGCTGTTTCTGTAGCCTACATGCTGGCACGATGAAATAAAAATGGGGAGATTTCCAAGTATCGTTGTGTGCCCACTGCAAGGGAGGGGCCTGCAGTTGGCTCACGGACACCATCCCTCCAGATCCCTCCTGATGGTGATAAACTGGCATCCCTACAGAATAAACTTCATAAAAGAAAAATGCGAAATAATAGTTGACGATAATTAATTTGTACAATTTACTGATACTTGATAGACCTGAAATATTTCTATCGTTAAGAATGGTCCGGTATGAATTAAGAACAGGAGTGGGCCTGGTCAGGTGTCTCCAGCAGACGGCGCTAGGGCAGAGCCGTGTGCCCAGGGCTGACTTTCAGCATTCTCTCTCTCTCTTCACCAGTCCCCAATGTCAAAGAACTGCGTAAAGCTCCTCTGTGAAGATCCCGTTTTTGCAGAATATATAAAATGTATTCTGATGGATGAAAGGACCTTTCTTAACAACAACATTGTATATACCTTTTTGACCCACTTTCTTCTAAAGGTAGGTGGTCTTTTAGTGGTAATTTCTGTTCCAAGAAACGTTGTCCTATATGTTATTTCAGTTTAGGTTACTGTTTTCGGATCCATTTTTTTATGGTTAAAAAAAAATACTTTCTTTTCACAGGTCCAAGGGCAGGTGTTTTCTGAAGCAAACTGTGCCAACTTAATCAATACTCTAATAACAAATCTAATAAATCAGTATCAAAGCCTAGAATCTGACTTCAGCAACCAGAGAGTTGAAATTTCCAAAGCAAGCTCTACTTTAAATGGGGTGAGTCTTCTCTGAGTTGAAATATTCGGCATTATTTATTTAGGAGGCAGCTTATTTTCTATGGAAACTCCTCAGTGCCGTGTGCCGGGTTGTAATGAAAGAGGTGGGCGTTGGTAGCTCTTCTTTGTCCATAAGCTGGTGGTGAGAGCCCGGGAAGGTACCTTACCTGGCTGGTGGGGACCTTACGACTGGGAGGAGGGCAGTAGATTTTGGAAAACAATTAATGCAAAGTGCAGTAGAGTTAATCGTAGAAATGTTCCAACCCAGCAAAAGATTTTGTCTTCCGGTGAGCAGCACAGTACTGCCACCTGCTCGGCACAGATCTGCGTTACGGTCAGCGTATTAGTAGTGAGTGGGAAATTTCAGTAGCGTAAGTGTATTTAGGATTTGATCTTTTGACTGTTCAGAACACACTGAAGCCTTTGCTTGTTGCACAGATCTCTGTGTGTAGGATTAATCAAATGCGAGTTTGAAATAAGGGTAGTTAAGTCTGTTTACTTCTGGTTTTTTTAGGACCTCCGAGCACTTGCCTTGCTGCTTTCAGTGCACACTCCCAAACAGCTCAATTCAGCCCTGATTCCAACTTTACAAGAGCTTTTAAACAAATGTAGAGCTTGTCAACAACAGAGGAACTCATTACAAGAGCAAGAAGCCAAAGAAAGAAAATCTAAAGGTTTGCCTTCTCTAACGGTGTCACTCTAACCAGGGTTTTACAAACTCTTACAAAATTAACATAAGGCATCGTTTCCTTCCCGCTGCAGCGTGGGCCGTTTCTTGGCCCTAATCCCCAAGGCTACACAAGAAATAATACTTTATTCTGGAGCCAACATTCTAGGCAATCACATCGATTTTCCGTACGGAAAAAAGCATTTATTAAAGCACTGTGTTTAATGTGGAAAAGATAAAAATCTGAAAGGCTTGTTACTTGGATGTGCGGCATGAGAACGACGTCTTTTCCCTAAGCGAGTTTTCCTTTTTCTTACAGACGATGAAGGAGCTACTCCTGTGAAGAGAAGACGGGTCAGCAGTGACGAGGAGCACACGGTAGACAGCTGTATCAGTGATATAAAAACTGAGCCCCGGGAGGCGTTGACCCCAACAAGCACTTCAGATAACGAGACACGGGACTCTTCCATCATTGACCCAGGCACTGAGCAAGATCCTCCCTCCCCTGAAAACAGTTCTGTCAAAGAGTACAGAATGGAAGTTCCATCTTCATTTTCAGAAGACATAATGTTAGCGACGCGGTCACAGCACACAGAAGAGCAGTCAGGAAACGGTAAATTTGAAGAATGCAAAGAATTTAAAGACCTCCAGACTTCCAAGGATTCCATTGGAGCTGAGGAGGACTCGGAGTTCCCTTCCACATCGATTTCAGCAGTTTTATCCGACCTCGCAGATTTGCGGAGCTGCGATGGCCAAGCCTTACCATCCCAGGACCCCGAAACTAGTTTATCAATCAGTTGTGGCCATTCCAGAGGACTTTTTAGTCATATGCAGCAGCATGACATTTTAGACATCTTGTGTAGGACCATTGAGTCTACGATTCATGTGGTCACAAGGATATCTGGAAAAGGAAACCAAGCTGCTTCTTGACATTAGATGGAGCATGTCTGCTTTTAAGTCTTTTTTTTTTTTTCTTCCCCCCCAAAATGCTGTTTGTATAAGTTTTGCTTATTTCTGTTTTGTGCTTCAGTTTGTCCAGTGCTCTCTGCTTGAATGGCAAGATAGATTTATATGCTTAATTCTTGGTCAGGCAGAACTCCAGATTTTTTTTTTTTTAATTTTATTTTTTGCATCTACCGTACACTTTCTTAAAGGGCAATCAGATAATGGATATGTTTTATGTAATTAAGAGTTCACTGTAGTGGCTTTCATTTAATATGGCTGTCTGGGAGAACAGGGCCTCCTTGCCCTGTATGATGTAATTTAAACTTATGGCATTTTTACTGTGTATAATATGTTGTCCTCTGTGCCAGTTTTGTACCTTATAATAGAGGCAGATTGCCTCAGATCGCTGTGGTTCTTATTATCAAAATTAAGTTTACTTGTATACTAAACAACCACAAGAAATTTGATTCTGTAAAGAATCCTCTTTAGCTGTGGCCTGGCAGTATATATATGGTGCTTTATTTAACAGAATACCTGTGGAGGAAATAAAGCACACTTGATGTAAAATTAATTGTTTTATTTTTATTGACATGATCAATTGCTATTCTGTGCACTTCATTAAACTGATTGTGATGACTTTTCATTTGTTTATACTATGTTGCTTCAGTCTTTGGATTTCTTATCAAAGACAACGTCAAACATGGAACAGGTGCAGAGAGAGATGATGATGGAATGTATATAACTGATGTAAATCTTGCTCCTTTTCTGGTTTACTTTGCATGAATGTTCAGTCAGGCAGTTGAGAGGGATTGGTGGTTGTTTACCGTTTTTCCCCAGTAGGTTAGAACATGCAGTGGTGGTGTCAGAAGCCAATGGAACTTCTCATTCCCCTGATTTTAACCTGTGTTCAGTCGCGTTCTTCTCCCGCGCCATCTGCAGACTGGCTTCCCTTCGCCTCTGCCTGTGCTCCCCGGGGCCCTGCTCCACCTGGCTGCACCCCCTCCTTTCTTGACAGCTTCTCCACCCCCGGAAATGCCGGAACGACTTTATCGCCTTTCCCTGTCCCATTTCCTCCTGTTATTTCTGAGCAATATCCATTCCCTGTGTGAGCTTGCGGCCTGTCAATGATAGTGGTTTTAGTATCTGATTAAACTCCATTTTCAGCTTCATTTTGCAGTTGCTTAGCTCATTTGTTTTTCTATTGTGTTCATAACACATCTGTCTTGGCCTTTTTTCTTCCCAATTCCTCCATTCTGCCATTTAATGTAGTTTAGGATCATTTGCTTCTCCACAATTCCATTCTGTGATGCTTTTGTGACTCCTCTTACTCTTTGAATAATTTTTTTTTTAACCTTCTGTAATTAATAATGTCTGTCTTCAAAGTTTAAGACTTTATATTCCCCTTTATTAGCGCTTTTATTCCTGCATTTACAGACACTATATTGATGCTGGTGAGTGCTTATTATTTGGACATGAGGTAATTATGTTTTCACTCTCTTCAGGAATAATTTTATTACCCTTTCTGATCTACTTCTCCACAGGTGGTAACTTCAGAGAAATCATCAACAGCTTCGAGTCAAAACTTCTACATAATGAATATCAGAATTCATCTGTCAAGTCTTCTACCAAGCCTACTGGTTTGTGGTTGGGTTAAGAAGCCTAGAGGAAGGTACTCCCCTATTGATCTAAAAATCTTTGAGAGATGAAGCAGCCATTGTAACCCTTTTTGGTGAGTAGTCTCAGTTAATTAATTACTCCTATTTAAAATGTGCATCTGATTTTTGGTATGTTGTCTGACTTCTCCTTTCAGCTGTTGCACTTTGGCTTTAGCTTCTCATGCAGGATGAGGTCACACTGTAATTCTGTTACTAAAGATTGGGATTCTGTCTTTTGTAATTTTATTTCTTGTTATTTTGAAACCCCCTTTTGAGGTGAATACTAAGTATAAACAGTATTTACTAATGATTTCGTAAATGATACACCCTTCCTCATTTTCCCAGTTGAACGTTATCCCTTCTGTGTTCAGCTGGTCACTGACTATTGACCACGTCCTCTAAGTTATTCTTAGGACGTTTTCCCCTACACACCTGTATATGTAATTTGCAATTGCAATTAGTGGTTATTTCTTTTGTTATTGTCAATTATTTTCTCACAAATATCTAACTGGCCATTCAGAATCCCACCAGAAGGCCCTTTATTTCATAATCATCTTCCATTCACAAAGAAGTTAGAATTTCAGGGGACGTTTCAGCGATGTGGTACCTTGGGGGTTGGTGGCTCTCGAAGCAGAGCACCTTTAGGTAGCAAGCCCCGCACCGTACACACAAGCCAGCTTAGGCCAACAGCTCCCGCTGCAAAAATCTAGATCAACTTTGACAGGGTATTAAAAACCACGTCGGTTCGCTTTGATTAAATGACTATCCTGTAGCTCTAAACTGACTGAATTAAACACTAGCTTTTTCTATTATTTTACTCAAAAACTGTGTCAAGATGATTACCAGAAGTATCATTGTTCTTACTGCTCTTCCCTTGCATTACCTTCCAATTGCTGGTATTCCTGCCATTTTTACTGGGAATTTTTTTCTACTATTCAGTTTTTTAAACAAAAGTAAGCGGTACCTGCACAAACTTGTCATCTCTTCTGTATCCTTGTTTGCACACTTTTCTTTATCTTCCTCTGTGTCATACACCTTACGTGTTCTGTAAGTTGTGATTTCTTCCATAGTATTCCCTCTTTCTTTTACTTTTAATCTATTTTCTAGCTTCTATTTCTTTGCCTTTAAGAGTGCTTTTTTATCCCTGTCTTTGAACCCCCCACCTTTTAACTGGCTTCCTCAGTCCTTAAAGCTTTTATCCTCTCCCACCATCCCATTTCTCATTTAATTGTTACGCATTTCCTCCTGGAAGTCCTACTTCCCATTTAACACCCCTTCAAAATTAAGCTTTTAAAATACTTTCTCCTTCTACTGTCCCCTCTCCTGCTTCCTGCACTCAAACTGTTAAGACCATCCTCTGCATTGATTTTTGGCTATAGTCTTACAAATCTTGTCTTGCACATTTCATTATTTTTCCTTCTGGCTGCCCCAGAGACCGGACTGCTGTCCAGGATCTCAGGTTATGAAAGCACAACATCACCAACACAACTGGCTCTTCTGTTTCTACTTTGTCTCTTCTTTCATGCTGCTCGCCCTCCCTGGAATGTACCCTGTGCTCATTAATCTCTTTTTAAAACTCAGGAATTCCAATGAATTCAAGCATATTTTTGCTCAAACTCTCTATGTGCATCTCCACTCCTGCTGGTTTCCCTTATCTTAAGAAAATTTTTGGATAAGGAACTCTGTGCGGAGACTTATTTAGAAAACAAACTACATTTATGATACTATCATTTCATTATATATGATAGTGTATAATTTATGTATGATACTATCATACATTCATATCATTGCCATCACACTATGACTAAATGGTACGCGATTCCTAACTCTGCTCCGTCCAGCTCAAGGGCTAACACGTAGTTTAACATTCTTAGGTTTTTATTAAACCCTTGAAGAGTCTCTGAGAAGTAGGGGACATTTTAGCAGTCAAGAATACATTGTTTTGCCTCTCTAACCTGGTGATTGCCCACTTTATGCTATGGCTGGCTGATAGTGCCAGAAATCCTCCTGAAGGCTGCCTGCTCAAACCAAAATGAACTTCTTTTTGATTTTTCTGAATTCCAGAATAACTGTTTGCAGAAACTGAACTTTCAGATTGGCAATACAGTAATGTCAGCTAAGTTCCAGCCGGTCCCTGCGAAGATGGGAAGACAGGAATGCTGGTGAAGCAAGAACAACAAATGCCCGGTTTTGCCTGCAAGGAGAGTCAGCCAGGGGCTCCCTGCGTGTGCGTGAAAGCCGACTACCCGTTTCCTACGCCTGGCTGCCTACAAGCAAGAAAAGGTGGGTACTTCATGTTGTCAACATAAGAAAGCTTGGACATACTATCAAACTTACAGCTGTGCAGGCTTGAAGAAACAAGAACGCTAAAGATACGTCATCTTCAGTTCACTACCCTTTCCTTAAGGAGGAGATGAGATGAGGGCTGGCTGGGGCTGCTCCTCCTCGCACTCTCTTGGACCTCCCAACAGTTTTCTGGGGGTTTTGGCTCTCCCACACCTGGAAGTGAGTGGTGCAACGCTGGAAACGCAAGTAAGTCACCTTTTTTTTTTTAACACTGATGGCTGGCAATTGGTCCAGCTGATGGCTCCTGTTAGTGGAAGGAGACACAAAAATTCAGACTAGCAAAACATACCGTAGTGGGCACTTGTGACCCCAAGATGGAAGGGTGTTTTAGTCAGAAGGGAAAACTGGCAACACGAGAGAAGGGCTGTAGGATACACTGTGTGAAGAACAGCCTACTCTCAGCTACTGAACTGTCACAAAAACTCTTGGATCTGCCACACACAAAAACGCTCAGCCCTCATCTGTCTTAAACCTGGATTTTCCATTTTTATTTAAAGGTTGCCTCTTCCTCAGCCAATACTCTAAATCATTTTTCTATTCAAAACGTTAGGCTGTTCTTGAGTATTTATCCAAAAAAGTAACTACATTTTCAGCAAATAAAGAAAGATGCTAAAACATGACATTTGTCAAGGGGCTGTTCTCCACCCTCTATCCGGACACCTAAAACACAGGCAGTGCACCGCTTAGTAACCAGCCCGGGCAGGCGTCTGCGCTGTCACTGGGAGGCCTTTGCTCTTGTCACTACAACAAACCTCACCGAAGTTCCAAGCACGTAAGACAAGCGACTATAGGATTCTCAGGGATCGCCTGACCTGTAGAACAGAGCAGCGCATCTTTACCTTCTGGGTGATATAAGTTTATGTTTAGTAAGGTTGCCATATGTTGATGTCCTGTAAAAATAAAATATATGGGACTTAACTTCTATACAGATTGATTTAGTTTGGCAGTATCAGTTAACGGAGAACATAAACTGCATGTAAAATCATGTATTTTATTGAGCCAACCATGTTTTCCAAAGGCAGGGTGCTCTTTTTTGGTGAATTTGTTTCAAGTTTGCATACTTAATTCATACACTTTTTATAAAGCATTTGAGAATTAAATTATCCTTGCTAACCTTAACATGGTTTAATTAAGAGTGACAATTCTTTACTTCTAATACCTCAACTGCTCCCCTATCAGATTTCTCTAACAAAGAGTTGCTCGCTTTAATTTGAACTATGGAAGTGCAGAGGGCCGAAAATTATGTAAGTAGAAGGCTTAAAGAATTGCAGAAGGAAAGCATTATTACTGTTTGTTTCTTCCAAAATAAATTTCACACTAAGGTCAAGTAAGGGAGTCCAGTGCATGCAGTCTTAACGGTGGAAACCGTTATACCAACCCAAATTACATGACATTGTTAATTATCTTTCCCTAAAACTATCTACAGAGTTAGAAACAAGTTCAGTCTGCAGATAAAGCAATCTTTAAAAGTATTTAAATAGGCTGTAAACTATATCCCCCAGATTTCTTGAAAGATGCAATGTATCAGCAGTTTTATAATCCCTTTCAGTTCACTTGTGATGGGCACCCCATCTCCTAGAGGGATTTAGTTTTGCCACTCAATACACTGAATATTAAAGATCTACAACTGTTTCGTGTTGGTTCCTGTAGGTTACCTACCTCTGAGGCGGTGCTTTACTGCAGCTGGATCGCTATTGCTCTCTGAAGTTAAGTTGCAGGCAAGCAGAACAGAGATCGCTTTCCCCAAGTAAAGCTGTTTATATACACAGTCCAACTTACTCGCCACCTCATTCACTAAAAAATCCATAAATAATGCTTAAATTATATACAGTATCATATAAGTGGGTCTTTATTCTTCCCACAAATAAATTACTTTTTAAAAAAAACCCAAATGTTAACAAAGTATAAAAAGTAATGCCCTAACAAAACTACAGTGCTGTTGTCATTCCATGCTGTCTTTGGATTGCTGCAGTAAAGTACGAATTTCTTCAAAATACTGCTTCTTCCAGCATTGTCTTGTACTTTCTTCATTAGAGACAGGAACTCCTGTGCACTCTAACTCCAGTTCAGTCTGAGCAGCCATATCCTTGAAATTCAAGGCAACCGTTGCATAATGTTCTGAAGGAAGAAAATAAGACATTTCAGTAAAGTGGTTTTTAAAGGATTACATTTGTTGTTGCTAATTTTTTATCTGCTTTTGCCTGAGTCTGAGCAAAGCCTCTTTTCACAGATGACAACTGCTCTGGACGTGAGGCTATTCTCCAAAGAACACAGACTAAGTGGGCTTCCAGTTAGCCAGGCTGCCAACTGTCGCGGTTGTCCCTTCTCCCTGCAAAGTGTAGCCTCCGTTGCAGATCCTCAAAAGGACTCACCATCAGGCCAGCTTCTACACCTCCACTTCAGGACAATTCTTTGGCTTGGGACCTGTAAGAAGATAAGAAGGTCCTCCCCATTAGTGTTTGAGATAGTTCTCATTATGACTACCTCAATGCTAATTCTCCTCTGAAAAGTAAGGAGAGGAGCATTACCTTATGTAATAGCAGACACTTGCATGTAAACAATATAAAGATTGGGGTTTGTTGTTTGGGGGTAACTAAATAAACTGTTTTCATCAAGCTCTCTGCTTTCTACAGTCCTCTCTTTTGTTTTCTCTATGGGAAAAGGTCAGGCTGATTAGTTACTAAATATAAAACAATGGTTTTACTGCAGACCTTGAAATGGGCAGAAGAGTCATGTTTTCACCTCAGAAATCTCCAAGCATGACAGAGAGTACGTACCCGTGATCTTCTGTCAAGCGACCCAGCCTGCTTTGCTGTACAAGTTAGGCACTACTGCATAAAGATGTTGTACAGCTGCCACCGGCTCCAGTGAGAAGGGGAGGTACTGCTTACTTCAGCATTAGCATATGCATTAAGTCAGCTGAAGTTTGGTCTAAATCAGGCTTATTGCTTTCACTAAGGCATTAATAAGTTGATATTTTGACTGTTTCATCTACATAGTTCCTTATCTAAGGCTGATGCATGTGACTGACTTCCCTCAGCTTCCGTAATGGGATGCTCAGCCTGATCTACCTTAAACCTGGATTTTCCATTTTTATTTAAAGGTTGCCTCTTCCTCAGCCAATACTCTAAATCATTTTTCTATTCAAAACGTTAGGCTGTTCTTGAGTATTTATCCAAAAAGGTAACTAAATTCAGAAAGGTGCTAAAACATGACATTTGTCAAGAGGCTGTTCTCCACCCTCTACCTGGACACCTAAAGCACAGGCAACTCAGTTACCAGGGGACGACTCCGAGGTGTAGCAGTTCTGCAGCGTGTACGTTTCCAGCCTGAGCCCTTCATGGCGTCAACAACAAGATTTATGAGGTTGAACTGAGAATCCAATTTTCCAAGGCTTTTCTTTTTTAAAAATTGTCCAATTGTCAGTGATACTTACTGCCTGTCGCCTGGATGGACATTGAGGTACCAAGTCTAAGCTCAGCAACTGTGAAAGTGATTTTTCAAAGGTTTAAAAACCGGAGCTAAGCTCTAATTATCAATTTTTCCCTTCTATTTGCAAAAGGATTCCTTGAGGAGAGCGTAATGTTTGCCCTGAATATAACAGAGATCATTTATCCAGTTAAAAGAAGATCTGATGATAGGAATTTAGAAGATAAACCTGCTTTCTCCCTCCTCCTAGTAAAAAAGGATGGTGCTGAGAGTTTTCTCCCCCACTGCAGGTCATAAATGCCTTTTGATAGGAAAGAAAAATCACACAACGTAATAGCAATTTCTTCCACTTTAAAATAGAGGAACTGAGTATGTGTTAGAGAAGCTGAAATGTCAGAAACTCATGCCACTTTTTCGCTCAGAGAAGCAGCTGACACTCCCCCCGCCCTCCATTTTTGAAGTGCAAAGTAGGAGCTTTTTACCAGTTCCGCATATTCACCGCTGACGCAGCCGTCAAACATCAGAAGTTTGCCTCCTTTCTCAGCTTCGATCACAGCAGGACATTTCGAAAATTTCTGTACCAACTAGCAAAAAAAAAAAAAAATACAGCACAAGTCAGGTAACTACAAATCTATACTGCTACGTAATGCGTATTATGAGACAAGGGAGGCTTGCTGAAGAGATTAACTAAAGTGTAATATACCTAACAGTCTTTAAGCACTAATCGGGGGGGTTATTTTATACAGCCCTCCACTGAGATCTGTGGTACGAGCAGGGGCCAATGAGGTGACAGAATGAGACTGTGAATAAATGAGAAGTCTGTGGTGGTAAACACGAAGACCAGTAAAGACTGTACCTGTCTGCAAAGGGTGTGTACAAAGCACGTACAGATATATATACACACACACAGACCTGGCTGGCTGTTGCTAGGTTGGAAATGAGGGAGACAGAGCAGGAGCTCTAGGAAGGTGCAAGAGAACCGCTGAGAGCCATTATTGTTTCCCATTGATAGTGTTGGGATTCTAATTTAAAGGTGTCTGACAGCAAACCAGGCTCTTTGAAGGACACAAACCCAAAATTAGTAACTTTATATTTTGTGGCCTGTAAGGAAGAGTATCATCACGTCCAATAGTTAATCTAATTAACCCATGGATAACAACAGTGCCGTTACTGAGCACCTCAGGCTCCTGAATGACAAGTACTTACATAAAAAAAGCTAAGCACGATTGAGCTGCAGACAAACTACATAAAGATGCAGCTACATTTTGTTTAGTTGGCTTTTCTTCCTATTAAGGTAACAACTGGCACAAAAAAAAATTAAAAAGTCTAAAGCCACTCTAATAAGGTCTCATTAAAAAGGTAAAAAGGAGAATGGTCCTACTGCCACCTTCCAGTGCTCTCTGACTCCTGTCTCAAGGACTTGACAACTTGTCAGTGAGGTCAGCTGCCCAGACTTTGCTCCTTGGTCAGAGACCCAGCTGACTCACAGCCTCAATTCTTCTGCCTTTTCACCACTGAAATTTCTAAGCCTCTTGAAAGGTAAAGCTATTTAGCAAAACTTGAGGAGCAAATGATGACAATTACAAATACTTAATGAAATTAAAAGAACAGGGTAGCTCATGAAGCCTTCAGTTTCTGGACAACCACATCTCTCCATTTAATGTATGTAAAGGAATATTATTACTTGACACTAAAATGTGACACACGTATTACTACACAACTATTCAGGTATAACAGCATCTGCATGAAGTTATAGTGCCTACTGAAACTATCACTTACTTCCTTAGTTGTGAAGATGCTGTAAAGTTCTTCTGCTGGAGAGCTGAATACTTCTCTCATAAGTATCTTCACTGTTGGAATTTTGACACCAACTATATCCAGAGACTGTGGTGAAACACAATCCTGCAAAGCAAACAAAATTCACGTGAATGAGTGCAAGATCAACCATTTAAAAACACTGGAATGGCAGGATTGCTGTTACCTGTGCATTCTTAAACATACTGGGTTGTGAATAGATGTTAATTACAGAATCTACTTATGTATTTGACCGTATTATTAATCAGTATTTACTGAATAAGTAAACAAAACTAGGAGCATGTGATTTGCTCCAAAGACACGTGACGCTAACATTAGATTGGGGAAGTGATCCATGCACGTGCAGGTGAATCCCAGCTCCTCCTTGCTGAAGGTACAGCCGCTACAGAACAGAGCGTTAAAGAGTACGTACACGCCGTCCTGCAGGCCCCTGCCCAGCACCTGGGACAGACAGCTCAGTATTACAGGCCCTGAGCACAGCAATGAGGTGGCAGTTCCAACCCAAAGGCTTTCACTTTTGCAGGTAATCACAGCAATATGCAATTGTTACCACAGCAAAATCCACAGGGGCTACATTTATGGCAATATTAAATTCATACAACACTTAAAGCCAGCATACTTGCACGGTGTTCCCACTTGGTTTTTGCTCTGCGGCCGGCTCCTGACCAACAGTAGCTTTTGTTGGCAGAATCATTCCCAAGGTAAACTCTGTAATAAAGAAATGCACTTTTCAGTATGAAATTGAGCTGTACAGCCACCCTGACATTTAGCTATGGAATAAAGACTGCTGGCCAAAACTGTGGAGAACAAGCAGAACTGTGGAGAATGCAGGCACAGAATAGAACATACAACTCTGATCCGGCTTCTCCCCTTCACCCACGTTTTTATGAGCAACAAACCTAACACGGGCTTTTCAAACTTACCTGACCCCGAATTAGTACTATCTGTCCATTAAGGAATGCACCATCTGCACGAACATCTGAGCAGTACAGCAGAGAACTAACAAGCTGAGGGGTTGGGTGTTGCTTTGCTAGCCAACCAGCCAGCCTGCAGCTCTCACGGTCACCTCTGTGGTCAGTGTGTGTCACACAATACAGCCTGGGTCGCTACAGAAACAGCTGGGCGCTGCCGTGTGATAGCAATAAAGGTTTTGACTGGTAGGACAAACTTACTTCATGTGACAATTAAGCTGGTGACAATTAAAAATAAAAACAATACAAACTCAATGACTTGTCAAAATGTTACCAAGCTATTCAAGAAAGAAGACTGCGTAAGAACGTACCTAACACACTGGTTTGACTTACCTGTTTTAAGTGCTTTCAGGTAATCTCTCAGGGCCTCCCTGACTTTCATGGTTCCTTCAGTTCTCATAAGGTCCTTCAGAACATCACCTTCTCCCTTCTTTTTGCTAACGTTTATCTAGAAAAAGAAAAATTACGATATCTAAGATGCATCAAACACGAGCATTTTGGGTTCTGGCAACAGGAAAGTATTTTGGGTTTGTTTACTATATTCAGAGGACAGCTGCAATTTCAAGTTCATTTTTTTCTCTATTTTGTCCTACCTTTGCTAAAAATAAGTCCTCTTGGGTTTTGACTTAAATGTAGTATCTCATCTCCACAGTAGTTTAGTCAAGTTTATCAAGTATAATCAGAGTTGCCTACTACACAGCAGCGGTTGAGGAATCTGTGGAAGCCACAGTATCAACTGCTACACAACCAACACGGTGATTGTTTAAGTTCTTAGGGGGCTGGGGGGAGAAAGGGGGTGTTTCTGGGTTTTTTAGTGACTGAAACAAGCAGAAGTCTTCTCAAGTTTGTAGTTAGTATATAGTCACAAGCAATAATTAGCAAAGAAAATTGTGCACATTCCAAGTAGGTAATTTTGAGAACAGGGACAAGTCATTATTCCAAGTATAAAAAATGAAAACATGAAATAAAAATATCCAAGTGTAATTATCCCACTAAATCACAGGATAAATCAAAATATGATGCCTATATGTTGATTAATGCTGTATTTAAGAATTCTGAACCTATATAGCCATATCAGTATTTCACACCTACCTCCGTATCATCTACCTCATTTTCTTCTGACAGGTTAGGAATTTCAACAGATCCCTTATGTTTCTCACCAGACTCTTTCACTGTACCTGTATTAACATAACGAATTCTTAAATGCATTATTAAAAACTATTTCCCCCACAGCAAGAGTTTCATCTTGGAAATTAGTTGTACAAAAGTGTTACTTGAAGTAAGTTGCCTATAGAATCTGAATTAAAGGAACTAAATAGCAACAAAAAGTCTCAAATGTGGCACCAAACTTTCATAGTAAACTATTCTCCGCACTGCGTTTTCCCGTATAGATGCATTAAAGATACGTACATGCACACGGGTACATCTCACTCAGCACAGTTTGCACTATCGTTCTGCCACGGCTCTCACCTCCAGTCCTCGGCTCTCCTACTGCTCTCTCTCCACTTACAACTTATGTCTACCAACACAGAAAGGGGAACTAAAAGGGGGTAGGGGAAAAATAATCTCCTCTTCCCCTAAATTTGTCTGCCTGTTTTTTAGAAGCTCCCTAGAATGCTAGGTATTCCTTCCTGAGTATCTGAAAATCTCCCAACATACAGGCATGTCACCATAAAATGTATGTATCTATAATGGACAGGTATACAATTGGAAGTTTTTAAAAACATGAAACTTCACTTGCAAATTTTTTCAAGCAATTGTTCCTACTCTTAGAGCTTTACCATGACCTGCCAGTAACCACTGTACATGTTAGAAAGACTTTGCAACAACAGAAATTACGCTCCTTTTCTGCATCTTTCTGGGCAAAGGCCCACCATCGCTTACCTACACAGCTCTACAAACGTGTTCTGGGATATGAACCCTGTACTGTACTTCTTCACCTCAGACCTTACTGTGGAAACATTTCATTTATGGTCTGACACTTCTTTTTATTTCTCCCCCCTTGCTTTGCAAAGGCATTGTTGTTTAAATTTATTCTCTACTTGGATCTCTTTAGCAAGCAATAGCGGAAGCATGCACTTATCTTCATACTGTTCTATCACCTTCATTGTCAAAACATACACAACGCAACAACAGGCTTTATCAGTCCATCAGCAAAACTCTAACACCCAAACAACCCAGCCTCAAGCATGACTGTAGAAGGGGGATTATCATGAAGGCAGATGTAGTACTTCTTTGGATTCTCTCACCTTCAAAGCAGCGAGCTAGATCCAGCTGCAACTTAACATCACTCTCCTTTCATTATTTTTAACTGCTACTCTCAAAGGACCACCCCGCTGCAGGGGACCGCTAAGCACAGATATAACCTAACGTGCTACTGGTCAGGATCACAGCAGAATACACAAACCAACGCTCAGACATTTCTCAGCAAGAAAAAGCGTTAGTGACACAAAGTGGAGCACGGTACAAAGATCCCTTCCTAGTCAGGACCTCTGTCAATGAGGCACAGTGCAATATGCAAAGGCAGTTAATCCAGAAATAGGCAACCACATCCACACAGCGAAAGGCTAAACTAGAAGACCTCTCTTGGGCTTCTCAAAGTCTCCCAGGAGAACCCCTTAGCTGTAGGAAGGCTATAGGAAGCCAGTGAACTAGTTAATTATACCACTAAAACACTTTTGGGCCCAATACAAGTCTCATGCAACCAGCTCAATTTTCTCTTTACTGCTTTCTTCCAGCTCCAGGATTAGTACAGGCAACATCAGAAAATATTGTCTTTGCAGATAGTATAGCATATCTTATTTTCACCTACTCTCCCCAAGAAGGAAGCACAAGCATGCAGGAAGTTTTTAGGAGCAAAACGTAAACCTGACTTCTCCCTATTCAGTTAATTGTATTAACAATTCTTAAAATAAAGATTCCCAAATAACTGTGGCCAGACAACAAATTTAAATTCATAAGAATAGATTAATTTCTTTCCCCCCTTCAAAAAATTGCTTGTCCAAGGGACAAATGCAGATGTTATCTGTGCTGGACAGCAAAGTCCAATCAGTTAATAAACACAGCTGGCTGGTCAACGTGACGTAGGCAGAACTTTGGTACAGTTTTGCGTATTTAGTACCACTGGAATGTAAGCAAAACTATTACCTTTTTATCAAACAAACAATCAAATTGCTTGTTTGAATCCCTTGGGACTCCAATAACAGACCTAAGAATAAATTATTTTTTTGTTTCCTGACAATCCAGTATTTTAGAAAATTCATAATGAAAGCACGTCTCAGAAAGACCTACCTACAAAACCGTTACTGAAATACCTCCGTTTTAAAAGGACATACACATTCTCATAAAGCTTCCATCACAAGGTAGAATAATCCATTGAAATCCTCATTACATCTTCAAACAAACGACAGAGAGAACAGCCATTTTGCTTCATTTTAGTGCCATTAAGTACCCTCAGTTCCTCACTTGTTGCTCTGTAATCTAAATAACTAAAAGGGTAATGTTTTTCCAACATCAGACTTTTCATACTGGCTGCAAGTTTCAGTATTTGTATCATCTTGTTCTTATGTATCTAGATTTTAATCATAGCTTGAATTACTAGTTATCCTAGAAGACTAGTAGATGGAAATAATCCCAGCAATTAGCAGTTTTAGCAGTTCAGTCTGAACTCTCATTTCTAACTCAGAACTCTGGGAAAACACACATCATGCTGGTTTTCAAATCAAGAAAAAAACCACCAGTCCCAGCTCTTTTAGAATTTCACAGTATTAAAGGAGCTTCCTACTACACAAAGTTCTCAAAGACATTACCCACCCAGTGGAACACCGAACTGAGCCAAGTACCTAATGCAAATTAGAGTTGTCTACAGTTAAACACCAAAAAGCGTTTAGCAGAGGAAAAAGAATTTGGGAAGAATTTGTATAGAAATACAAAATACTGTATCTGCCTACTTCTATGCCTTATACACTGAAATAAAACAACAAAAAAAAACCCAACAAAACCAAACTAACCTGTATTTAAAACTTAGATTATTTTAGTTTATCTTGAAAAAAATCCCAAAATATCAAAAAGCTGATTACAATTATTTAAACTGTACCGATATAAACTGCACAACAGAGTATAATGCTTGCCTTCCTCTCTGTTAACGTTTAAATCACAATTGCAAGTATGTTCTTAGTTTATAACACACTTGTAGCATTTAAAACACAGGTAACTATCAACACAAACCAAAATAAGTAAAATAATAGTACTTCTTTAAGTCCCCTATTATTATGGGAGCAGATCTCCATTCCAAATCTCTTCAAATAGGAGGCACTAGCCTCAGCATCAGAATAAACGTTAAAGTCCCTGTCAGCCAAACCAGGAAAAACATAGTCACAAAGAACTGCATTGGCAAGGGCACCAGGAAAAGAAGTGTGAAATGCAGAGAGCCCACAGCATTATCCAAAACATTGATCCAGAGACTACGCTCCTGTTTTGTGGCACAGGGATTACAAGGGGAAAATTAAGCACAGCCCTTGGTATTCCCATCTCCTACAGTAACAACTGAGGCCTGAGAAATAAGTATGGTATTTTGTGGAAGAACGACCTGTCATCTGACAATACAATTATCGACATACAATTGAGCATGCAGGTGCTTTTTATCAGCTCTTCCTGCTTCTTACTCCAACGTGAGAGATGGTCCACCAATTGCCATCAAGTTTTCAACATCTAATAAACTGAAAGAGTTTCTTGATGTTACCAAAAGATTAAAGAGCTGCCATGGGACAAGCACAGCGGAGGCTGAACCTCCAGGAGCTGAGGGTGCGAGCAGATGCAGCACAACAAAAATGCATGGACTCAGCCCTGTTATCCCAAATAATCCAGAATTATTTCTAGTTCCCTTATTTCCACTAAACAGTTTATTTCCTCATGTAATTCATTATCCTCTAACTTCAGTCAATTTTTTGGAAAAATCTGCACTTTTACACTTTGTGGTTTCTCCTGTTCCCTGCAATCGGCACACAGCTGTAATCTGTGCACACCAGGAAAATGAAAGGACCCAAGCACACTACTGGAAGCAACACATCTCTCACCACACTTGAAGTATTTAATTCTTGTGAAGTGACACGAGTAATACTGTGCTGATATGCTCTTAAAACAATGCTAAGAAACGTCTATGGTAAAAAAAAAAAAAAGAAGGGTGAAGGAGGGGGAAAACAGACAAGCTAGGGTTTCAAAATTATTTAAGCATTTAGGACAGTTTAGGCCCACGTGTCTCCGGCAATCCCCCTACGGTTTCCAGTCACTGCAGTTCACTAAAACATTCCTGTTTTTTCAATCCAAAGCAGACGGCTGACTTCCCGAAGCGATCACACCTGACCCCGCAGAGCAATTCAGCAGAGCCACCTTTGCCAAGACCACGGATCAACACAAAGGCAACCCCTATCAAGGCACAACTCCCCACGAAAGCTGGGGGCCGCGGGTGGGAACACGCTGCCCCCCGGGTCAGTGGGCTCCTCGCGCCCGGGAAAGATTAAGCAGGCCCGGGGGGAGCCTCTCCGGAGCGGCTCCTCACCGACGGCGGCGGCCTGCACCGGAGGAACCGCCGCTAGCCGGGGGCACACGCCTCAGAGGAGGGCGGCCATGGCACCGCCTCACCGCCCGCCCCC
>VXAK01015930.1:37805-60417 GCA_013399435.1 Arenaria interpres
TTGTTGACGTTGGTGGCGTCCGCGCGCTCCTCCACGATCCAGCGCGGGTCCCCCTGTCCCCACTTGGCCATGGCGCTGCCCCGCACCCGCCGCACCGCAGCGCCCGCCTCCGCCGCCGGCCCCGCCGCTTCCGCCCGCCGGCGACCCAGCCAGAAGGTGCCAGAAAGTTCCCCTCCCCCGTTCCCCGCCGGAGGAGGAGGAGGAGGAGGAAGGCGAGGCCGCGCCACCCGCCCGGCCTCCGGCGGGGAAGGCGGGTGCCCCTTCACCTCAGGACGGAGCCCCCGGCTGTCGCTGCGGGCCGGTGGCAGCTCCTCCCGCGGCGGCAGCGGCCGGAGGCTCCTCCGGTGCAGCCTTGGGGGGGGGGAAGGGAAGGCACCGCCTGAGCGGGCAAACAGCAGCCGCTCCTTCAAAAATGAACTAGGAGGGTAAGTTCTGTGCAAAAAACAACAGAACAGCGATGTCCCAGGGGAACTTCGTCTGAAATAACGACCAGGCGTCGCGTTTGGGATGGGTTTTATTGTCTTGCCCTTTTACCCGTGCCATAAGAAATTAAAACCGCTGTAAGATGGGGCTGCGTTCCAGCCCAGTGCTTCTTGTCTTTCTTGTCCGTCTCTAACAGCACAAAGAAGAGTAGCAGCAATTAATCTCCGGCCAGCATTCCCAGATTCTTATTGCTCGTTTAATTCTGTAGTGTTCCAGGGAGTAGTCAGTGTGGTTTTCCTAAAAGTTTTCTTCATCTTACTGATTACAAAACTTCATTGTCGTCAGACTCATCATATTCAGACTCCGTGTCCAAAATAATTGCCACTTCTGAAAATTTCACCCCTTTAATTTCTTTGTCAGGGGCTTGTGTTGCAGGACTAGGTGTTAAGGGAAAAGTTGTCCCTTCGTTTGTATCTGTGAGAAAGCCATCCTGCAAAAAAACAACACGGATGAGGCAAAAAAAAGCAGAGTGTGGACATACTCTAAGCAGTACAAGTCATGTAACTTCTGTAGGTTATGTTCTCTCTTGGAAGCTTGCACAGAAAGCATCAGTTTTAAGGCTTCATTGTTTTTAAGTTTTAGGAGCAACACATGAGAACTTTTCTGGAAACACTCTAAAAGGTGGAAGGAGGTCACCATTTCTGGGTCACAAAAATTTTCATTACTTCACAAAAGATTTATTTTTTTTTTTAAATTCTATCACAAGTTTACTTTTTTTGGATAATTCTTCCAGTGTTCTGATGAATAATGATAAAATACCTTTCACTCCATTCTCTGCAGTTGAAAAGCTAGTTACCTGTTTTGTCAATTCTGCACGGGGCTGGACATCTGCATTTCTAGGTCCAGCGGCTTTTTCAGATCCTGCATTTTCTTCATGTTCGCTGTTGCGATCCAGTGTCTCAAGGTAATTGCATCTTTCGTTGGCCTGAAGGTTGTCTTTGTCAGCATCCTCCGGATTGCTGAAGGCTATTGTTTCCATTTTCCTGAAAGAGAGTTAAGAGAATTCTTAACACCATGAGCTCGCAAATACTTTGGTGACAGAAGCCTTAGCTTCTCTAAAGCTGAGAGTAGCACAATGTCAAAATTGCTGGGTTTTTACTCAGGGAAATGTTAAGTAGCTTCTTGTATCCTGAAGGGTTTTTCCTGCATAAGGCTTAACAATTTGCTAAAGAGTAAGCAGGAATTTGCCCTTGTAATTTTCGATACAAGATTAAAAGGTATTAGCTTCCATCAAGTGTAGGGTTTTAACTTATAATTGTAAGGGTTCTTTAAAATCAACCTATGCACTAGTAGTGAGAGAGACAAGGAAAATCCCATGTTACCAGAATAAAGTAGAATCGCATCTTCTGATACGCTATTTTTTGTAAATTTGTGATATCAGAATTCTACTTACACATTATTTGTGTGCTCTAGTTTCTCTAAGCTTCTCAGACTTCCCTTTTCATCAGTTGCATACAGATTGTCAATACCCTCCACAGTTTCAGCTTGCTTCTTAACCAAATGCTGTCGCTCATGCTTTCTGAAAATGATAAATACATTAAAATAAAATTATTAATTCTTTTTGAAGATTGCCTTTACAGTTAAAAACAGAACGTGAAGTACTTGTGTCATAAGTTAAACACACAACGTTTATTTTCCATATTATTCTGGGGATTATTTTGAAGTATTCCCTCTTGTTCTGCACAATTGTTAGATTACATATTTAATGGTGGCAGGGTAAAAACCCGCTGCCCTCGAAACGTACTCATTTTCCTCTGCTATCTGGTCCTGCTGCCACTGAAATTAGCAGCAAAACATTCTTTGATCTCAGTATTCATGGGATTAGAGGAGCCTTATGTGGGTATATTACAGGTGCTTGTGCCCCCCTTCACAGTTAAAATTTATGTTACCCACATTTCTCTCTCTTTAAAAGCATTTGTTTTTGCTGTTGCTGTGTGACAAGCACAAGAAGAAACCAACTTTCAGTTACACATAGCACATCTAATATCTACAGTACAACACCAGGCATTTTGATTTATAGCAAATCTTAGGCCATACTCCATGCAAATATTAGTAATTTTTCAGATAAGTATTTTTCAAGTTGACATTTAAAGTAAAATTCCTAGTTGCAAGTCTAAATTACATTGTCAGTGTAGAACTATTTGTACCTTTTCCTTCTTATAGTAAAAAGTACGTATGCCAGGCAGGCTGCGAGGGTGCAGGCGAGCAGAACACCGAGGACGATCGTTGCAATGAGTTCAGGAGCTGCTGATTCTGCAGGAGGCTCTTCTACGGTGGCAGTAACAGGCATTGAGAATATTTTTTCCAGTTCTCCCTCAATGTTACTCTTCTGCTCCCTAAGTTTTCTGAAGACAGAAGAGTAAAATGATTTATCAGACCTTGATTTTGGCTTGAAGAGTAGCGAAGAAAATGACACAATACCACTCCCTGCTCCACCAAGACCCTTTCCAAAGATTCAAAATTGTCACATCTTTCATTCACGAAAAATTCTCTTTTCTAGTAACCAGCCCTGGTGCTTCTGAACTAAAATGCTGCAAAGCTTGGAACATTGAACTTGAGAGGTCAGTAAATCTGCATCAAGGCAGCCACATACAGCCTTGCAAATACCAATAGTGACTCCTTCCTATGACCACAGATTCCATTAGTAATATCAGCCACAAACAGTTGCTAGTGTGGGAGAGGAGTTGAGTCTACAAATCGTGTATTTAAATAGCAGTTGCCCTTAATAGAAGGGCACAATGTATACATAGAAGGGCAGAATGTATAAGAGTATACATTCATACCACTGTCATATTCTGAAACAAATGTAAAATACACCTAAAACATAAGCTTTTAATCAACATTCTGCAGCTCTAAAGTGAAGTCAATATCTATTTTAATGATATCTTCTGCTTCAGTTTTCTATAACACGGACTTTTAAATATATTTTACACAATTAAACAGCATTATTCATGTTCCTGACAAACTCTGAAAATTACTTTTCAATAAACAAGCTTTCTGAATTCTAAAAATTCCATTTAAGCCTTGAGATAAGTATCAGATAAACTGTTATTTGATCAAAACCTCTCCAGTCCAAGGCATTAATAATTTTAAGGGAAACAAAGCCGAGCTGCATAGCGCTGACACCCAGAAGACAGACTGCCATACAGACCTTTTTACAGTTTCTGCAGATACTTCCTGGTTTGCCTCATCAAAAGCAATAATTTTTACATAGGTTACATCAGTGCTGCTTCTAGCTTTTTGGTCAGACTCACTGGAGTAAACATCAACAATGTAAACATTCCATGCAAGTTTATCTTCCAGGACCCTGCCATCATATTAAGAAAACATTTTAAATTAACTGGGTAATGACAAATTCTTTTACTCTGGAAATTAAATGACAGAAAAGCAGAAAATTTAATACAACACTTGGCAAGTGTTTAGTATTTTAATCTAAGCATGGGAAAATGCAGGATTATCATCAGCAAAGGAATTGCTCAGTATCACTGAGTGATTGAGTAGCAGAGGAAAAAAAAATGCAGTCCTTATCTCTGGCTGCTAAGCAAAAACACTTTTCATTAGTAAGTGCTATGTAACTTTTGTACATAGCCTGAAAATTCTTAGACAGGTGCCATTAGCATAGTGGAACAATTAATTAGAGAAAGGAAGGGTTAACAAATGCTTATACCTAAATTTCATAACCAATATTGCATAGCATATCATATATTTAGTCACGCTTTTCAAAGCAACATACGGCTTATTTCATGCTTGACATTATTTTTTATAAATATCACAGACAGTGATACCTATAGAGTATTAGTAAAGGTGGGGAGGAGAGAAATTCATAATCCTCATTGTTTTCTCCTTCTTTTTCACAGAGAGATTTTCACACTGGATTGGGCCACAGGCCCAGTTAATCCATTGTTCTGATAGCAATCAGTACCAGCTGCTTCAAAGAAAGTGGCAGAGCAGCTCTAGGGTTTCCATTTAATTTTTACCAACACGAAACTGGTGCTATAAAAGTGTCAATGTCAAAAATTAATTTTTCTGTCCTTCAAAGTAATTTCCCCTCAAAAGCACAGAACTCAATATTTCCAATGTAAATACATGTTTATGTATAATCAGAACAGAAAAGCATTGCGTCTTCATTAACGTGCCTAAGAGGCCAAAATGTGTTTGTCATTGTAGTGTAGCCATCCACACATCATTACCTAAATCCCTTAGCACTGTAGGGCTGAGACCTCCTTGAGAAGCTCTGCTGCTGTGCTACAAGGGAGATTTTTCACTTGTAGCACAGGTGGGTTTGGTTTGTGGCTACTCTCCTGTCTGTCTCCACATCGGTATCTCGAGCCTACTATCCATACCGTGCTTTATCCTGGGCTGTTAAAAATCACAAACGTTGAGGTGGGAAGAGACCTCTTGAAATCATCTAGTCCAATGACCTCTTTGACATTTGTCAGCTCAGGCCAAAGCCTTTACCAGGTAAAAACCCTGTGAATTCTCTCAAATTATTCTGAATTACATCAAGTTGAAGGCCTAGATTTTCACGGGCACTGGCTGAACCACCTCCCCTGTAGGCCGTCAGATCCCTACAAAGGGACTCTGAATTTGTGATTAGATAATATATCAGAATAAGCTTCACAGTTTTACAATACCTTTTTACTTCAGCAATGTTTTTTTCAACAACGTTGATTTTCTGATTAAGCACTGCCACCACCAAGTTGTTACTGGAACTGGAATCAACAGTCACCTAATAAATAAATAAATCAAGTCAGTCACATGTAAGGTTTTCTAAAGCATTTGTACCTCTCTTAGTTTTACTTTCAAAAAAAAAAAAAAGAAAACCACCAAAAAAATCCCCCACCCACTCTTCTGATACACAATAGTTGTCCTCTAAAGTCAGTCTTCATGCCAACATGTTTTAATACGTCAATGGAAATGACAACCTCGTAATTCTGGCCTGAAAGTATGCAGTAAACATTGGTGTATCTGACCATCTTACTATATGGTTTTAAGTAATTTTTTTGTCATGACCAGACCTAGCCCGTCTTGTATACAGAGTTTTGATGTAGAAGCAAATAGGACTATAAATAGCAATCTTCCTTACATTAACTGTTGCGTGGGCTGTGAGTCTTCTTGTGCCTTGGTCTGCAGCTTGGACTTCCAGATAAAATGTTCCAGACTTTCCTGCTACAGAAACTGTAAAAATCTGCCCTGTGTTTTCATCGATGTCAAATTCGTTTGTTTGGTTAGTCACTAAGCTGTACAGCAGAAGTCCATTGTCTCCTGAATCTGGATCTGTAGCCTGGTTTTAAAAGAAAGGTGATTTGTGAAACTCAGCTTGTGGCTTTTAGGCTGCATGTTGCTCTTTAATCATTAAACTCTGCAGTTTCTATTTCTAAAACTGGGGTCTTCTAGGTTAGTGCTGTCTTACTTTTCTCTTTGCACTAAACAAAGTGGGGTACAAAGTACCAGACCAAGGGTATAAAAGCAGAAATACATTTCCCATGAAGTCTGAAGCTGCGAGCATAAAAGGAGCAGGCTTGGAATGGAGGGATAATACCAGACTTTGAAAAAGGTAAGCTGCATTTCGTATTTCATTTCCCATTTGGGTCTGATTGGTAACAAAGCAGTCAACGGGAGAGCTAGAGAACAGCAGTCTGTGCAGTATGTAATCCCTAACAGCAGCATGAGTCAGAACAGACTGTGGACCTGCTGGTAGGGCAGGTATGGACCAGTTCCCTAAACACCCCATCCTTCACCAGCGTTATCTCAAAGCTGGATGATGGGCAGAATCTGTCTCGAGCTTTCAAGAGCAGATTTCAACAGCTCCTTTAACCCAGTTTAACTGTGGAAGAAATCTAAATCTTTCAGAAACATTTCTGTCCTCATGAAGAGCACAGAAAGGTACTCTACCTGAACTGTAATAACCGGGTACTTGTACGGCACAGAGTTCGGTATCCGAGCAGAGTAGGCGTTGTTCAAAAACGCTGGCTCTTCATTTACATCCTCCACCAAGATTGTCAGCATTGCCACATTTTGAGGAAACAGGCCTATTAAACAAACAGGAGTTAACTGTAACAACAACCAGCA
Source organism: Arenaria interpres (assembly GCA_013399435.1). Lineage (NCBI taxonomy): Eukaryota > Metazoa > Chordata > Aves > Charadriiformes > Scolopacidae > Arenaria > Arenaria interpres. The sequence continues at coordinate 44,361 of VXAK01015930.1, forward strand.
GCAAAGCACAGCTTTCAAAGGCCAGGCCAGGCTGTGGCTTTGCGGCAGTACCTCTGCTGCGTGTGAGGAAGAGGGAGAAGGAAGGGAACGCAGCAGGGATGTGCCCAGAGCTCACTCTCACTACTGCTGGGGTTTCAGTGGGAACAGGGCAGCTGAAGGCAAAAGGTGCCTGCGCTGCTCCTCTGTCAGCCCAGCAGGCAGGTTCTTCCAGCTCCTGCTGAGGAGTCCAACAGCCCAGCTACTACATTATTTTCTGAGACCGCGGTAGGCCTCCCCTGGAGGAAGGCTTCTGCTTCTCTCCGCACAGCCCTGACCTTCAGTTTTTCATCTTTCACATCAGACTTTGCAGGTAAAGGGAACCATGATTCCTGTATTGTGTTGTAAATACAGAAGACGTGTTCATTGCTCCTGATTTCAGTTGGAATGTCCTTCGAAGAACAAAGTTACCTGAACGCTGGACCTCTGCAGCAGATGAGAGATTTTCATTTGCTTGAATTAAAATCACATACTGAGAAACTTCCTCATAGTTCAAATTAATTGCTGTTCTCAGCTGACCACTTTCTGAATCCAATCTAAAATGACCTGAAAGGAAAAACATGCACCTTTGTTGTTATAGCTACCATTTCACTTGTGTCCCTCCTACCTCTTGTGTTTTAGCTGCTCTTAGGATATTTCCATGGGTTCTCTGCTTTTGAGAATGTGAAATGCAACTCTTCCAGTGGCCAAGTAGCAATGGCACCACAGCTGGGGTCCTATCCCAGCCCAAACAGGTCTTAAACATGTAAAGGAGCACCATACTTGGAAAACAGAGTTGCAACACTCCTGTTTTCACTGCTTTCCAAGTTTCCTCTCAGTTTCTAATTATTTCCTTTTTTTTGTGTGCCAAAGGGAGTCACGGCAGAGCTGCAAAAGCTGGAGAAGGGCAGATGCCTTGACGTGGTGCAAGTGCAAGGAAATGATGGACTAAAAGTGATTGGCAGGGAGGAAGCTGCTTGCTAACAACTTCCATTTTGGCTCTCTGAGCCTGCAAATTATCCTAACTTAAGACTACAGGAACCCATTTTTTGGCAAGCTACTGCCACCTCTTTAAGCAGAGAAGATTAACAAAGTCCACGGTGAAGAGCTCTGAAAGAAATTGTGTACTTGTGTTTTTTAAAAATACGACACAAGTTTTCATCCTTGCTCTCCATCTCCTCACTTACATACAGCAAAATCTGGCACACAAAAGACAGGTTATTCTGTTATCTTAGCTATTTTAACTCACAAGGGAAATAGTACTCACCTCTTTCATTGCCAGATACAACTGTATAATGAATTGGTTTTCCTAAAGTTTCAACCACAGTAAAAGTGTAAATTAAATAATCCACTCCTGTGTTTTCCGAGACGGAAGTGCTAATATAGAAAATAAATGATGCATCATGTTAAATTTCCCAGCAGTTGTTGCACTGGCAGCCTTTGAAATGTAACTCTTTAAGAGCAAATTATCTGTGGAAAATCGTGCCCCCTCCCCTCCAGTTGTTTGCTAGAGCTCACTGACTTTCAGAATGTAGTGCAAGCCTTACTTTTCTAGCCAGATATTTGTTTATCCTTGAGTAAAGGCTAAAGAAGAATGTTTAATTAGCATGGAAGAGGAAAGGGACAAAGAGTCTGGCTTATACAAGCTGCAGGATAAAGAAATAAAAGGTTCCACTCATCCTGTTCACAGAACCATTGGCATAGCAGGATTCCCTGGATATTTTGTTTAAAAAAAACCCAATGTCCTTTCTTCTGCATGGAGGAGTATGAAAATTAGCTTCAACTTTCAGCTTTACTGCGTTTTCCACTACCTGGAGAGTATGTACCAGTTATAGAACTTAACATGAAAACCTCACCTGATTTTGCTGTCATTAAACCGAGGAACAAATGGACGGTTGTCAAACACATTAAGAGTAATCATAGCAGTGTCATTTAGGGATGGAAAGCCTTTGTCCTTAGCCATCACTGTTAAAAGGATCTCTCCAGAAGTAATCAGGTTTCCAGTTGTAATTATTTTCCCCTCACTCACATCTTCTATCAGGAAGAATGGGCTGAAGTTTTGATCTGGGAGGATGTAGTACTCAATAAGGCCATTTTGCCCCTGCCATGAATGGAACACAACTTCATGTGACTATTGCTTGCAGGACCACATTATTTCAGTGCCTCGAGTTCCATAGTACAGACTCACTGGAATTTCTATGCTTAAATGCCAGGGGCATTTTAAGTAACTAGAGAGAACCAGGCTCAGAGCTACTTCGTGCTTAAGCTGTAACACAAGAGCAGCAGGAGGAGAAAGGGCCAATGGGCAGAGTTAATTTTGATGTTCCAAGATCGTAAAAAATCCCCATAGCAATACTAAAGAAGACTACATGCACTGGGAGTACATTTTGAAGGGTAGAATAAACACTGAAACTTGGGGGTAGCTATGTAGGAAGGGTGCTGATAAAAACACAAAGCAGAAGAAAATTCACAAACAGTTGGCCAGTTAAACAGTAAAAATCCGGAAACATAAAATCTCTAATGAAAATAAGGACACGTGTAGAGAGGGACAGTCAGAGTAGTGAAAGGGAGTTATCTAAAGCTGTGATATGAGCAAGAATAAGCCCAAGTCCCTTAGATTCTTTTCACACCTTGAGGAGAAGCAGAGCCTCCCCATTGCCATGAGGGCAAGCCCTGTTCCTGCCTGGCACAGGAGAGCTGGACACGTTTTACTCTGTGCACATCACTTCACTTTCCTGAGACAAGCCATTTTGACAAACCCTGAGGGTTTGCTCTGTTGCACTTTGCTCTGTATTTCTGAAAAGCATTGTTCTTCCATGGCTCTGTAGCAGCAGGATCAAACCCTACCATGAACATCTGTTGTCGCTAAGTAATCTGTGGATTTATAATTATTTCAGGAACAGAGAGGGATAGAGACAATATACAATAATTTCAGCAGTGGTCTCTGCCCCAGAATCCTGAAAGGCTGGCACAGGGAGGATGAGTGCCACGCTGCATGGCAGAGGACCAGACGTATTATCTGAATGCTGAGTTTCATTAGGGTCTCAATGAACATCTGAGAGACTCCAGCCAACTTTCATAAGCAATTTCAATTTTATATAAAATAATTGAGAAGGATGATAAAAGGGGGCCGTTAGATTGTTTGCAGCAATATACCCCACAGCTGTAGCTATTTTAACCAAAGCTATGCATTAAGAAATAGGAAGGCACCTGCTACACCTATTTTGTTGTCAGTTCCAGATGTTCCATCTTTTAAATGATATAATTAGTAGTGATGTCGTCATGGTGATTTGGTTCACTAGTGGGTATCTCTGCCAGTGCCTGGATATTGGGTGCACTACGGATACATCAAACAAAATTACTTTAAAAAATGGGGACAGAGATAATTAGCTGGGGTACCACACTTCAGAGGCATTTGGAAAGCAGACGTTTCTGTGTTCAAGCCAGTGATATGTTTAGCTTTTACAGATTCTTCCACTTCAGAAGTTCAAATAACATCACAGACACTAAATTGCTTCAGTCCTTGCATACTTCTGAAAGACTGGTACACCTCCGTATAATAAGCAGAAAAATTAACAAAAATATAGCTGAAGAAATATGCCCAAAGACAGGGAGTACATCAGTATGAAGGCAGAAGCATCAAAAGCCCTACTTTCCAATTCCCAGTGCTGTTAGTCAATCAGAAATCACTTTCTACTACATTTGGTATTTCAGGCCTAGAGAATGGAGAAAAATATATTTAGGCTGCAGCTTAAAGCAGTGTCAAAATCAAACAGGAGTAGTTACCTGATCTTTGTCAGTAGCACTCACAGTTATGACATGAGCACCTACAGGATTAATCATGTTTATAGAAGCGGAATAGGATTTCTGAGCAAATTCTGGAGCATTATCATTCACATCAATCACTAGAACAGTGACATGAGTAGTTGCCTAGAAAACAAAATGGTTTCATGCATTTTAGAACACCTAGGGTGTCTTATTAAGAGATAATTTTTGTTATTTGCATATGCAACAAAAGGTCTAATTTAGACTGCGAAAATGCTGTAGTAAAATATTGTGTTAGGTTTAATTTTGTGAACTGAGCATCAGAGACTATTACAGGATTTTAATACGTGAGAGGCGGGAATTCAACACTGAAGTAGGATTACGCTTCTAGAAAGGTGCCTGAATGGGTAAGAACAGGATGTGTTTCGGGGGACAACATGTCCTACTGCTGCTGCTAGATGCAGTTAAGGGAACCACACGTGTTCTAGTTCTGTTAAATAAGTGTGTAATATCTTTTCAAGTAAAAGAAAATACAACAGAACTATAACAATTTGCTGAAAATTACTTTTTCTCCCATGAAAAATTACCAGGCACTTACATCACTAACAGCAGTAGGCAAGAATTCCAGTTCCCCAGCACAGGCTAGTCTGCAAACAATTCAGGGTCATATTGTACCATGCTTTATTATGGAGTATTCCAACCAATTATGGAGTGTAATACTTCTCAGCATGGACAAAGGTCACAAAAGTCTGACCCTAAACATGATTAACTGACTAATTTATTCCACACAATAAATGTCTTTCATAGATCCCCCTCCCACTGGTTTAAAATCCTCTCTGACTGGAAGAGTCACTGTTCATTATAATAATGGTCTTTTACCTGATGGAAAGGGGCAGATTTATTGTTGACTGCATTCACTGTAAGGCTGTATTTATTCATGGTTTCATAGTCTGGAGAGTTCTTTATCTTAATGTTGCCGTGTATTTCATCTATTTCAAATATATTTCCTCCACCACCTGAGATAAATTTAAAGAAGCATTATCAATGAATCCATCTTAGAAGCACATAATTAACTACACTCAAATTATGTGTTTGCTTGTGACTTGAGCTCATTAAAACAACTCTTAAAATATAACATGGATAACATGGAAGAAAAACAGAAGATATTTTGAGAGGATGAGCATTTGAAATGTGAGCCAACAGAATGGGTGAACAAGTTCTGCAGATACGTCTGTCACATTCAAAAAGTAATAGTGCTTGAGGCACGCACAGGAGTTATGGGGTGAATCTCTGGAAGCAAGTTCCTCCAAGACTGGGCAATTCTTAGAGGAGATCAGAGGTGTTTCCAGGCTCTTTTACAGTCCTCTGACCTTCGATACACTCGGTCTCGCATTTGCTGGTTTCAACAGTCATGAAGCGCTGTAACCAGACAGTGCTCCTGCCAAGATCTCTAAGAAGAGATGTCACTGAATTTGTTCTGTCTCTACTGAAGGTGGACTGAGTGGCACACAAATATAAAGAGAAAGCAGTTTGACTGCCAAAAGACCCAGCAGTGACTTTTTCTGGTTTTGGCCACCCTTGTTCAAAGCCACCTCAATATTGTGGTATGAATATTGGAAATAAAAGACTCTAAAAACTTATAAACTGTATACGCATCGCTCTTGATGGACCATGGAACAAAAACAACTATTTCAACTTCTGCAGGCTTTTGGTCCAGGAGATTCTATATCTCCATCTCTGTCAGATTTAGGGGAAGTGGCAAAAAGGGTGCTCTTCTCAACTCTAATGCCATCAGCTACCACAGTTAAAGGTGACAGGAAGCACCAATCAGAGCTCTGAGTCACTGCAGTTCACAAGCTGGCACACGAAGGCACTTGACATTAACTGCCTGGGCAGAGGTCTGAGGTAGCAGAGTAGGTGACCTGTTGTCTGTTGTGGCACTTCTGCTGCAGTGGTAACAGTGAAAAACAAGGGTGAAGAAGACAGCTCTCCGGCAGCCCTTCATAGTGAATCAAGTTCCTGGCACACTTGTGACACCATTTACATCTGCTCCTAGTAGCTGTGAAACGCTCACAGTTCACAAGCTGAGGAGAGACTTAATTTAGCAACATTTAATGGGTTCTACAATGGGTTCTACAAGGCAGGGATGAATTAGGCCCTAGACCCTTATTTCTCCTTCAAGAAAGCTATGGGCATTTTTTTTTTTTTTCATCAAAATTACTCCTGCTGATGGCAGCTACAGCAGCTGAGTAGCAAAAGATTTTTTAAAAAGCTGTTTTTTAACAGAATTAAGAGTATGATTAAAAGCAGAATTTGTAGTTTCCACAAAAGAAGTTCCTACTCAATCAGTTTTAAACCTGTACGAGCATAAATTAGTAAAATATCTAGCCAGGTGAAAGTGAACCTTCTCGGCTTATGTGAAAAGGGGTTAGGAGATAACACACATAACGCTATTTATGCTTGTAACAGTATAGACAACAAAGTGACAGTTGTTCCAGTTACCTGTAAGGCTATATAGAACAAATGCATTGTCTCCTGTGTCTCTGTCCGTTGCTGTGATTTTTCCAACTATGAATCCCACAGGCGCATTTTCATTCACACTGAATTCAGTCACTGGATCAAAGACAGGTGCCCAGTCATTAACATCAATGATCTTTATGACAACTGTGCAGTAACCGCTTTTCTTCTCAGGGATTCCATCATCTTCAGCATATATCACAACCTGTAAATTGCACAATTATTGGTACTGAGAAATCATACAAATAGGTACTTGCATAAGGATTAAAAAATCTTGGTGAATTTGAAATTTGGAGTATTCTTAGAAATGTAAAGTCAAATTCTGAGCTCGCCTCAAAATGATTATTGAAAACTTAAGGGTATTTGGTCAGTAAAAAAAAGTCTACAAAAAGGAACCAACAAATTCACCAATATTTTTGCTTCAAGCAAGTAAGATCATAAAAATAATCCAGCAGTGGCAGCAACAATAAAGATTAACTGATAATTGTATCTGCAAGATCTCAGTCCAATACAGATTCGGGCAAACAGACAGCAGTGAATACATGAGCTGTCAGTGTCAAGTTAGTTATTTATGTGCTGAAGTGTTTGAGAGTTTGTAGGACAGGTGAACAATGAGCCTTGCTTGAATTTCATTATGATCTAAAAGCAGTGACTTGCTTTAATGATGCATAACATCTTGAAAAGCTCATATTCTAAAACAATGCATAAAATGTTCAAACAGTATCAAGCCAAAGAAAAGCAAAAGTGTCACCTGTTATCCAAGGGAAAGATAAAGAGTTCTGAATAATGGAAAGACTTAAGGAATCTAAAGCAAACCTGATACTCTGTAGGTTCCTCTTCATAATCAAAGGAGGTGGTAGAATAAAGAATTCCAGTTGCTTCATCTATCCTGAATTTTAGTCTGTCTCCACTGAGAATGCCATATGTTAGGAAACCATTTCTCCCTGTATCGTTATCCTGAGCTTTCAGCTGGACAATCTGAGTAGGGGGTAAATTCTGCAGATGAAGAACAGATTGAGGCTGTCAGAGACTTTGGTTAGCTGCAATTTCTTGAATTACATGAAAAGAGAAAGTAACAGACACAGGGTACACCTACAACACTATAGACATTTTAAAATCAAAATTATACAATCTGTTCAGCACATTAAAAGAATCTCTTGTTTTCTCTAATTTACAGAAAAGAACTATTTCCTCCCCCATGTCTCTACCTACAGCAGCAGATTCTTCAAGACGAATCACCATGATTTCAAACAGGCCAAATGTTAACCTCAAGCATCTGACTTGCTGTTGAGGAATTATTCGTGTTTAACATCCTCTACTCCTATGAAACTCAATGGATGTTCCCAACTTCAAAATTATGTTTCTTTCTGAACACTATTTGGTTAATAATTACTCCTTTCAAAAGAAATACTCTATTTCTTCCTTTTAAAAAACGTTATTGGCATTAACAGCAAATATTAGTGTTTCACTTGCATGGCCATTTGAGACCTGATCTGAAGTTATTTGATCCCATTGATTGCATTCAGCAATTCCTACTGTGTAAATATTTCACATGGAAATCAATTTTTAAGGTTGGGAAATATTATTCTAACTCTTCTGCATTAAACTAACTGCAAACATTAAAAATAGGTGTAATAATCAAACCTGTGTTTAGCTCAATGTTAGACACGGATTAGGTTTTAAATCATTTGTGGCTGTTAAAGAGAACGTGTCTGAATCGGTTGGGAATCTCAAAGTCAAGGTACATGCTATATAAAATACAAACATGATCAATGTGCTTCTTTTTAAAAAAGTAGCTAGCAGATTAAAAGTCTGAAAGTGCTGTTTGAAAATTGAGGAGTGAAATGTTGAGTGAGATGCTTTTGCATAATTAAATACTGTGGCTTCTTTTGTAGGCTATCATAACATAACAGCCACAGACTGAAATCTGGCTTGCTCTCTGCTTCCCATTACTTCATGTCAGGAAGAATCACAAGAGATTGTACATGAGCAAGAGGAGAAGCACTGCTAAATTAGAGACTTTTGCCTGATAATTCTCTATATGAAGCTACCTTACAAAAGGCTGAGTGAGAGTCTATGAGGTGCCCAGCACATTCACTAGATTTTGAATGCGCATGAATATTCTCTGTGTACAAATACGCAAAATTGAGTGTCTGTTTTTCCTTTGTGGAGCCCCTTATTAGCAAAAGATTCACTTTTCCTTCAATATGTCCACACTTCTAGACCATTCTTTTTCTGTACTGGAATTTTCAGCTTAAAATAAACCTTAAAACATTGTATGGCAGAACAAAAATGGCAAGCATGTCAAGTTCCAGAAGGTTTACTTCTATACTCACCGAAAGATTTTTTTTTAATTATTTTGAGGATTATTTTTTGTGATTCAGTTTGGACGACATTTTCTTACCTCATTCAATCTTTCTTCTAGTAGAGATAATGGGAAAACAGGAGCGAAATCATTTTCATCAATAACTTCCACGGTCACAGAAACTTCTTTAAATATGTCAGCATTAGACGAGTCTGTTGCTCGCACGCTGAAAATGACTGGAAAATCTTCCAGTTTCAAATGCTTTCTTGTTCTGATGATACCAGTGGATGAATCGATAATGAAATACCCTGTTTCAAAAAATACAGGAATTATTCTATTTATTATTTTATTAGTTAAAACTGAAGATGTGAACCCCTCAGTGCAAACTATACATTATATATGAATATCATGTGTTACATTATTCTTCAAAGAACAATAAGTTCAACATGGATTTATGAGAACATCAGATGTATCCAGGACTGCAATTAACAAAAACAAGTAATTCAGTAGGTCAGATGGGAACCAAAGGGAGAAGTTCACTCTACCACTCTTCCAGTCAGAAGGTCTTCACCTTTGAAACAGTCAGAGATTGTTTGACCTTGTTTCAGCCAGAAAGTATTTTCTTTCCTATGAAGTCCTGTTCTTACTGAAGATGAGGAATTCTGCAAATAAGTTCAAGGGGACCACAACTTCATACAAAACATTTTACAAAAAAGAAATATAAAGTGGCTATGTTTGATAATACTATACAATCAGCTTAGTAAAATCAGTTTAGTAAAAAAAAGACAGGACAAAGCACTGACCATAGAATCATAAACTCATCTAGGTCGGAAGGGACCTTTAAGATCGAGTCCGACCACCCACCTAACACTGCCAAAACCACCACTAAACCATGCCCCTAAGCTACTCATCTTTTAAATACCTCCAGGGATGGTGATTCAACCACTTTCCTGGGCAGCCTGACCCAGTTAATCCCATGTAAACTTACTCTACGCATTCACATGTTAAGAAAAGGTTGCCGAGTTAGTTTTTCTACCAGCAGTCTTTATTGCCGAGTGAGATATTCTTTCTCCAGTCACTGTAACTTTATGCCTGATCAGGTACCCTCTGATCTTCCTGTAGCAGACATAAAAAAGCATACACCTGATGCAGTCAGCTCTGTATCATGTGGCTCTAGCTAATCTGACAGAAACTCAATCACGTGTCCACACCTGATCCGTATCAAATTTGTACATCTGGTTGATACACATCCAGTATGAATGGCTGTAGAACTGAGATGAAAGCGAAAGGAGAGAGAGAAGAAACAATTTAAAAGCTAAGTGCACTGCAGCACTAGTTGTTTAACACACCCTGTTTCTTGTTATTTCAAATGAAGAGCTTACCCTTTTCATCTCCAGATACAATACTGTATATCACAGGGACCTTATACAGCACACTGATCTGTACAACAAATGTATCTGGCAGCGTCTTCTCACTCAGAGGGGCAGGCTGATAGACTGCTTCAGAGAACACTGGGAATGACGTGCTGACGGAAGCTATCGTTACTGACACCTGCAGAGAAAAGGAGATGATTACAGGGGTTACGTTTCCAGGTTTAGCAGACTTTTCTATTCAGGTATGCAACAGCAGAAGTCCAGAACTTTATCAGTAAGAAAAAACCTACAATGGCTGCATGCTGAGTTTGACACATTAGTGTCTCGAGGGCAGCAAAGGTTAATGACAAATGCCAGCAACGAACTCAGTTTAGGTTTGCCTGTATGCTTTCCTAAACATAGAGAGGGATTCCACTTCATCACATACATCACATTTCAAATGAATTGTCTAGCTAAACAGCTCTCAGAAAGAGGTACTGATCTGTATTTGCAACAAATTCTTCCACTGGAGAATGCATGACCAGAGCAGGAGCTTGTTAGTACAGTATTTTGAAATTATTATAACTGACTATATATGAAAAATGGTGACAAGCGATAAATAATGCCTACTGCTTCACAAAAATAAATACAATTTATTTCTAAATGATACCAGACAGCTGCTGTCCAAAGCTCTGAAGAATGATGGCTCATAAGTCTACGTTTTAAGATTCTGTTGAATATAATTTTCTACATATCTTTATTCATATACACTTCTGGTCCTTTTTTTTTTTTTAATTCTGCTAAGGTGTGACATTTAGTGACAAAAGATCACCAGCCAGTTATAAGCACTGTGTAAAAAAATATTTCTTTTATCCTATTTACATTTCTCAGTCTTCAATTTAGAATTTATTTTTTCTTGTATTATAGGAAAATAAACAGGAACACCTTATTTGCTGTCTGCTGTTTATTATATCATATACTTCCATTACATCCCCTCTGACTGTCCCACTCTTCGACCTTGCACAGAAGTTTCCACTCCTCTAATCTTCCTCCCTCACAGTATAGAGCTTCTGTCTGTCTTTTCTGAAATTGAATAATCAAAACCAAGATGGGTGGAATTGCTATAGCAGCACAAGTTTATAGCTGTTATCATCTTGTATCCTGTTCCTGAAACAGAAGTGAGACTCTGACACTTGGATCCTGTTTTGCATAGTTTCACCTCACTAATACCCATTTCTTGGTGTAGTTACACTCAGTTTAGAATAAAACAATCTGGGGAATAAATGGCACAAGTAGACAGTAAGGTAGAAATTTTAGTACCTTTACAGAACTTGAAAGAGGCGGCAGACCCGAATCCGTGGCAGTGACTACTAAGGAGTAATACAGGGGAACAGTCTGTTCGGACAAATCTCTTGTTAATGTGAGTACTCCTGTGGTACTGGAAAGACTAAAGAGGCCATCTGAGTTTCCACCTGAAGAGCCAAAAACAAGTGTTGGAGATACTCAACAGAGCCAACGGAGACAAGCAACTGAATTATATGACGAGGATTTAAGAGACATGAGTTGAAATCCTAATCCATATATGTGATTTGGAACAATACACCTGGTCCTCTCTTGATTCTGCATCCATGTCACAGAATCATTTGGGGCTGGAAGGACTCTTGTGAGGCCTCTGTCCAACCTCTTGGCTCACAGCAGTGAATGAATTCAGAGCCAGTTGCTCAAGGCTTTGATCTGTCAGGTGCTGAAAACCTCCAAGGTACCCTCTCTAGGCAGCCTGTTCCAGTACTTTGTCATCCTCACAGAGGACTTCCCCCCCCCCTTATATCCAGTTAGAACCTGCCACTTCCATTTATGACCATTACCTCTCATTCTTCTGTCAAGCAGCTTAGATTAGCAGTATATAAACACCCATAAGATTATTTTTTTTCTAACATACCTGAAATATTGTAGAAAATGCCTTCATCATAACCTTTGCTTTCATCTCTTGCATTGATATCTACTACCAGTGTTCCAGCTGTAGAATTGTCTAGAAGGATCTGGTGATATGAGGGCTTGTCAAATACGGGTGCTTCTTCGTTAGCGTCTTCCACAGTAACTAAGAGAAGAAGGTCCATGTCCGAGTGTAAACATGAGTTTCACCAAAATGATTACAACCTATTTCTTCAGCTCCTCTGAACTGAGTTGGAGCTCTTTCAATTTAAACCAGATGGCGATCTTGTTTTCTGTACTTCAAAATGCTTCCCTTTGTGGATTAGATGATTTACTGCTCAAGCAATAGTTCCCCACAATGGCTGCACTTGTGGCCAGCGTGCTGTCACTACTGTCATGAATAATATCATCTTATTGTTTTGCTGGGATCCCTTCTGTGTCCATATTTGTCTGGTATCTCTAGGATTGCAAGCATTGTGAGACAGGATTGCTCAGTTTTATTATATGTACGTGACCTGGCATGATAAGGTCATGGCCCACCATTAGTGAAACTGGTGATGCAGTAACATAAATACCACACAACAAGAAGTAATGGGACCAATACTTCCAGTCCCACTGATCAAAACTAGGGCTGGCCAAAAACTAGGATACAAACTTCACAGAAATCTTTTATGTAGGAAAAAACCTACAGCAATCTAGTACTGTTATTTTAACAGCACTAAAAATCATCGTCAACTTTTTTTTTTTACCACCCTAGAAGCAGGCTTTCTGCTGTAAGTTAGCAAAAAAAGAACTGAATTGTGGTTTTGGAAGCCTTTTCCATCAAAATGTCAATAGGTACTCAAAAAATGCCATATAAAAATTTGTGGACAACACTGAAGTAAGTAATGTCAGTTTGTGTGAAAAATCTTCACTTTTGACAAGCCAGGCATTTTTTAATAAAAATTTCATCTGGCTGTAGTCAAAAGGTCATATCATCATTTCTGATAATTTACTTTAGCAGACTATATCCCTATGGAAGATTATCTTTATGCCTTATAATTACACATGCTGAAATATTCCCTAAGGGAAACAAAGGTAAATTTTCTGTGGTAAACTAGAGATACCTGTAATGTTTGCTGTGTCCTGGAGATGTGGTTCTCCAGGATTGAAAGCTTTCAGAATAAAAGTGTACTGGGAACGACTTTCATAGTCCAGAGGCTGAAGAGTTGTTATATTTCCAGAAAGTTCTCCAACGTGAAATGAAGAAGTTTCTCCAATTATGGTGTAATGAATAATGGCATTGTACCCTGTATCTTTATCTGTGGCTGCTGCACTGAAAATCTAAATGAGAAAAACAAAAAGTCAACAGGTTTAGAGCAGAATCAAGAGAGTGGCAAAACATACACACAAGACTCTGGGCTGCATAGGGAAGAGTGTGGCTAGTAGGTCGAGGGAAGTCATTCTCCACCTCTACTCTGCACTGGTGAGGCCACAACTGGAATACTGCGTCCAGTTCTGGGCTCCCCAGTTCAAGAGGGACAGGGAACTACTGGAAAGAGTCCAGCGAAGGGCAACGCAGATGATTCAAGGATTGGAGCATCTCCCTTATGAAGAAAGGCTGAGAGAGCTGGGACTCTTTAGTCTGGAGAAGAGAAGGCTGAGGGGAGACCTTATTAATGTTTATAAGTATCTAAAGGGTGGTTTGAAGGAGGAGGGAGCCAGACTCTTCTCAGTGGTTGCCAGTGACAGGACGAGGGGCAATGGGCACAAGTTGGAACATAAGAGGTTCCACTCAAACATGAGAAAAAACTTCTTCACAGTGAGGGTGACAGAGCCCTGGCACAGGCTGCCCAGTGAGGTTGTGGAGTCCCATTCTTTGGAGATTTTCAAGACCCGCCTGGATGCCGTCCTGAGTAACATGCTCTAACATGCTCTAGGCAATCCTGCTTCAGCAGGAGAGTTAGACTAGATGATCTCTATGGTCCCTTCCAACTCTAAAAAAAATCAGTGAAATTCAGTGAAATTTAACTATAAAGTGTTTACTGACTGAATTACTCATATGGCCATTAGTTGCATTGCCAGAACACTGACACAGCATATAGGATGGCTGGTAACAGATGTTACAGATTCTTAGGTGGTAACTCTTCCCTTGATTCCTGTAAACCATTAGTTCCCATCTGCAAGGCAGATAGGGAGCCAGAAAGGGATATACTGTGAGAAGACAGCAAACTTTAAGAACAGCAAGATGCTGGATATATGCACAACACCTACAGTGTCTTTAAAACATCTTCTGAAAACTAGATCTATGCAGTGTGGCATCACTGCTGGGGACAGGAGGGAAAGAGAGAGTGGCACAAAGAGAGTTTTAGGAAGAGTCGGTGGGAGAGGCACTCCACTGTCATATTAAATGAACATGCTGTATGATTTTACAAACTCCACAAAGTAAAAAAAAAATGTTCACCAACGCACAGTCATCATAGATTACTACCACTTCCAAGCTTACATAAAAAAAACAACCGCAGAAGACCCAATTTATTCTTAATGCCACGTACCACATGTGGAGGCTCATTCTCTTTTACAGTCACGGAGTATGATTTCTGGGGGAACACAGGAGGGTTGTCATTCACATCTTCTACAGTCACGCTTAGAACTAAGCTTGCAGATAGCGAGGGTTTGCCAGAATCCTTGGCCTGTGAAGAAACCACTTGTCATTGAATGCAGCACTACATTGATACAAACTCATTTTACAGGTTCCATTTTGTTCTGAAAATTGTGAAAGGAAACTTTGTCTCAGAAGACTTCCTGCTGGATTAGCTAGTACTCAATTAGATTGCCCTAATCCTGTGCTTCATTAGGTGTTCAGATCTTCTGCAGCTGGTATCCTCACCATACCTCCTGCTCTGCCTCATTTCATGAACAATTAGTTAAATGGCCAAGCCTGGACCCAGGTCAAATGTGCCATGTGGTCACTAAACCATGGTAATAAAGCCATGGTACAAAGATGCATATCTGTCATGTGGCATTTAAAAGAACAAGGAAATCCCTTGCAATTTAAAGGCTGGAAGTGTCTCCAAAGGAAGTTGTGAGAGCAGGTAGTATGGCAAATTCACAGTGCGGTTTTACATCGCACTAACCTCCGCCATAGAAAAGTTCTAATCTATAGGTACATACACCCAATTCTCAATTAGTCTTAAAAAGTGTCCGCTTCTATTAATTCTTAAATTTTCAGAAGACACTGTTTGACTTTTAGTGTGTTTCCTTGCTGTCCTGAATACATTCCACAAGTTCCTTGACCTGTTCTATTATTTGTTAGCGGTAAAGATCCCCTTAAAATATATTTGAACATGATGGCCAATGCTGGAACAATTCTTTGTATGCACAATAATTTATCTGATTTATAGCAGTAAAAATCCATGAAATCAGCTAGAATAAATAGATACCCACATGAATGTTGGATGAAACTTTATGCTGTCAACTTTTTTTTCTTTTAACTTGGAAATCTGTATTTCAGGTATTTTACAACAGTCTAAGTACATATATTTTGAAAAAATGCAAACAATAAGGGAAAGGGACAAACAATATGGAATGGCAAAGCAATAAGAGCAATAGAGCTGTATGGGAGTTGCAAGGTCTAAAACGGCCTCAGGAATGCTTTGCAGATTTCACAGTAAGTTGTCATGTGACTGTCACCTTTAGGATCTGATGTTGATGGGCCATTTATTCACTTATGCTAATTTACATAGCAGAAAACAAAGCTCTGGGTGCATAAACAGTCAAAATTAATTAATGAATTCTAACAGAACTCACTAAGATTAAGTGCTTTTCTTGTGATGACTCAGTATTTTCTCTTTTTTATGTTGAGAATTTTGTGAACTTGCATCAAATTTGTCAACTTACTGTTATTTCCAATTCATAACTGTCCATCATCTCTCTGTCTAAGGACTTTTTTGTCATCAGCTTGCCAGTGGAGCTGTTAATATGGAACATTCCAGCAAAATCGTCTTCCAGAGAGTAGGTTATAAGTGCATTAACTCCTATATCCAGATCAGTAGCAGAAAATATGCCCAAGTCTAGACTATCTGCATTCTCAGGAGCTGATAGTTTAGTTTGGATCAATCTTGAGAAAACTGGAGCATTGTCATTGGTGTCATTTACTCTTACAGTTACCTGTATTTAAAAAAAAAAAAAA
>VXAK01015930.1:60443-97842 GCA_013399435.1 Arenaria interpres
AAAAAAAAAAGGAGAAAAAAGGAAAAAAAAAAAAGGAGAAAAAAGGACAAATAAATTTAAGCTGTAGAACAGTATCCAAAGGAGAATTTTGATTCATTTTAGTCTATGGAAGCCTATAGGAAAAAACCCAAACAAACATAGAAAACGCCCCCTTCCCCCCAAAACTAAAAGCCAAAGGCATACAAGAAAAACTTCAACATTTTCAGCATTTGAGCATTTTGACAACTTCAGCCTCTCAGTTTTTTTTTTATTATTATTCTCAACTGCTACAAGTGAGATAACACATACTCTAATTGGAAGAGGTGAGCAGGATTAATAATCTGGGGCCTTTTGACTCATCTACTTTATGCATTTGACAGAACTATGCACAGAATCAGTTTCAGTATTAATCATTTTCTCTGTTTATGGGTTGTTCACAGAGGAACTCTCAGGAAGTGATACAATTTGTGAAGTTGACAGTATTTCAAGATGGTAATACCTCCTCAGAAAGAAAAAGCGAAATTAAATAAAAGGCTCTCAGAATCCTCATGCTTGCATAACAGATAACACTTATCTGGATATTGCTTGACTGTTAATATATTTTTTAAACATATTTTATACTACTTTAAAAAAAAAAATATTTTAAAATGTAGTATACTGTACCAAAGCAACAGCTGTATTGGGTGGGATCACAGAATCGACAGCTTCTACAATGATGCTGTACAGGTCGTTTTCTTCTCGATCTAGCGTGGTAAGAGCCACAATGTCTCCTTGATCAGTAACAGCGAACTTGTTGCTGTGAGATTTCAGAAAGTACTCTACTTGTACAGCGATGCTTCCAGTCACAGCCCTCACAGTGCCAACAGCAGTCCCAGCTGGTTCATCTTCTTGAATGTTGAACTCATAGCTGGAGCTATCAAAAGTCAGTCCAAAGCTAGTGTCATTTACCAGCAAGTAGAGAGTAACAGAGGCTGATGAGAGAAAACAAATTAAAATAGTGAGGTTGCTGCTAAAATAATCGTGATCTGTGCTCCATTTCCCTAGATTTTTGATGAACTAATAGAAAATGACAGAAACCAGCATGTAGGAAAGAGGAATGAGAAGGACAAAAAAAATAAAATCAACAGTAATAAGGATTAATATATAACACATAAAACATGATGCCTTTTATACCGAACTAATGTTCCAGAATATCCCCACTTCACCGATCACTGCAGTGTTGCTTCTATACAATAGGAGAGCAAGGATCACCAATCTGAAGTTAATGGGATATGCAGGTATTTTCAGCTCCCTAAAAATTTTATGCTAAACTGCTTTGTAACGAAAGAGAAGGGATATACATAAACATATGATATACATAAGCATACACGTAAAAGCATATGAATGCATAAAAACCATGAGTGCAAATTCTGTCATGGCCACTCATCCTATTTGAAGAAAATCAGTTGTTTCTCCTGTTCATGATAAATCAAAGCTAGCCTCTAAAAATACACAAAAAAGTTGCAGAAATATCAATGAATATTTTTTGAGAGAGCAATTTGAAAGTTTGAAACTTGTTTTCGGGTTATCTGCCAGTTTCTAATTTATATAAATGTTTCTAATTCTAAGAAAATATAAGAAAACTGAAAGAGAAACACATTATCAGTATTATTTTAATACATCTTTTTAGAGCGGCTACTACTATGAAGTCTTGTTTTTTGTACCACAAACACCACTGCAGAACTACAAAATTATATTTCTAACCAGAATTATTAAATCAAGCTTTCGGTTAATATGATCAGCTGGGAGGAAATCAAAGGGTAAAAAAAATATTCATCATTGCTGAAATGTAACATGAATTCTAGCCCTAATTCTTTTTGGCTTGACAGCAATGGTATTAATTTCAAATTTCAGTGTTTGCAAAGGTTACATTTGGGGGGCAGGGGGTGGGGAAAGTGAAAAAATACCATATACCATTTGATGTAAGCTGAGGAACCCCATGATCAGCAGCAATAACTATCAGTGTAACAACTGTGTCAGCTGTTATATGGTCCAAGCTAGTGCTGAAGGTGATTTCTCCAGTGCGGCTATTTATATGGAAATCATCAGAATCATTCATGAAGCTGTATTAAAGAGAAATCAGTATAACATTCATATTAATGACATTGGAAGTACCATCTACTTACTGTTACTTCTGCAACAAGCACTCAACAGACAGTGTTCATCTGTTTGTAAAGAATGGCTAAGCAACAGGTTTTAATTGCTGCATCATTAGCGCAAATTTATATCGGCCTTTTTACTTCCAAGAATGTCTCCCATCTTGAAAAAAGACAGCATTCTTGCCTTCAGTTCCCATTATATCCGAAGCCTTTGATCTTCCTATGGCTAGAAGGCAGATACTGCACACTCAGCTGCACATTCAGCAATATAAGAAATCCAGGTGACATTTGTCTCCAGACCACAGACCTGCTAATCCCTAGTGTTCTGCAAACTCTCACAGATAACTGGATTGCCCACAAGAAAAAGTAATGTGTTTAAGGTAAAATGCCATCTTATAGTTAAAAATACTCTCTTTTAAGACGCTGGCTTTAAACATCCACAGCTTACTGACTCATTCACCTGTCCTTCTCAATCTATACTTTTCATGTCAAGGTATCCTGGTATATTCCATAATATAGGGCTCATCCAAAACTATTTCTTGATTAATTTTTTTTTATGCATAGTGCATTAGGAAAGTTAGTATTTCTTGATCTCCTCCTCCCAGCAAACAGAAGATATCTGAAAAGACGGCATTCTCAGAGATTAATTTACTTCCAACTCAAACTCCAACATATTGTACAAAATTTCAGAAATTGAAACAAAACTTGGCTTTTGGTTCTTGTTGCTAAGTTTACCGTTTTACTGCATTCTCTTTCTTAACAGTGTAATCATGATTTGATAAGCACTAAAAGACAGAGCAACGACTGTCCTTTTTCCTAGGTTCAAAAATCATTACAGATTATAGCACTTGTAAAATACCTATGAACAGGTCTTATATTCTTATGACCAATAAAAATACCCTTCTGTTTCTTTGCTGGATGGCAGGTGCCCACCAATGCTGCTCTATCACTCCCCTCCTCAGCTGGACCAGGGAGAGAAAAATACAACAAAAGGCTCATGGGTCGAGATAAGGACAGGTAGAGCTCATTCACCAGTTACCATCACGGGCAAAATAGACTTAACTTGGGGAAAATTAATTTAATTTATTACCAATCAAATCAGAGTAGGATAATGAGAAATAAAAACTAAATCTCAAAAAAATCTTCCTTTCCCCCACCCTTTCCTTCTTCCCAGGTTCAGCTTCACTCCCAATTTCTCTACCTCCTCCCCCTGAGTGATGCAGGGGGATGGGGAATGGGGGCTGTGGTCAGTTCATCACACATTGTCTCTGCTGCTCCTTCCTTCTTGGGGCAGAACTCCTCAACGCTTCTCCCCTGCTCCAGCGTGGGATCCCTCCCATGGGCGACAGTCCTTCACAAACTTCCCCAACATGAGTTCTTCCCATGGGCTGCTGTTCTTCACAAACTGCCCCAACGTGGGTCTCTTCCATGGGGTGCAGTCCTTCAGGAACAGACTGCTCCAGGGTTGGTCCCCCACAGGGTCACAAGTCCTGTCAGCAAACCTGCTCCAGCATGGGCTCCTCTTTTCATGGGGCCACAGGTCCTGACAGGAACTGGCTCCAGTGTGGCCTTCCCACAAGGTCACAGCCTCCTTCAGGCATCCACCTGCTCTGGCGTGGGGTCCTCCAGAGGCTGCAGGTGGATGTCTGCTACACTGTGGACCCCCATGGGCTGCAGGGGGACAGTCTGCCTAACCATGGCCTTCACCACAGGCTGCAGGGGCATCTCTGCTTTGGTGCCTGGAGCATCTCCTCCACCTCCTTGTTCACTGACCTTGGTGTCTGCAGGGTTGTTGCTCTCACATATTTTCACTCCTCTTTCTGGCTGCAATTGTGCAGGTTTTTTTACCCTCCTTCTTAAACATTACCACCGTTGCGTGATGGGCTCGGCCTTGGCCAGCAGTGGGTCCTTCTTGGAGCCGACTGGCATTGGCTCTATCAGACACGGGGGGAGCTTCTAGTAGCTTCTCACAGAAGCCACCCTGGTATCCCCCTCACTACCAAAACCTTGCTGTGCAAACCCAAAAGGTTCTTTAACAAAAAATACTTAATAAATTTACAGACATTTACCTGTATGAAATAAGAGAATTGTTCCCAACGTCAAGGTCAATAGCAGACACAGAGAGTACAGACATTCCTTCTTTTGCTGTTGCTACAAGAACATTTGCCGAGTATTGTGCTCTTGTAAATTGCGGAGGGTTATCATTCACATCTAATACTTGAATGCTGACATATGTGAAATTCTGGCGTGTGACAGGAGAAAATCATGATTCAGAAAATGCACAGACACTTACATTTATGAATAAAAGGAAGTTACAAATGAAGAATAATGTGTTCTTCTCTATTACCTGCCTTTGAGGTACTCCGTTATCAGATGCCACCAACAGCAGCTCATACTTCTCTTTAGTTTCTCGGTCTAAATAGCTATTAGCCAAAATGGTTCCATCCTAGAGAAGGTAACAGAGTTCACACTTGGATCATTTTGATAACTCTTGTACACTGAGTTCTCAGAAGAGATGAGGGATTGAAATCCTCTGTTCTCCTTTGGACAAATATAGCTCAGAATCCAAGCAACTTCTGACCAGTATATTAGTTTTTGGATATGGACGTATACTTCCAAACTACAGAGCACATGCTGGTTTTGATTTCACATGTACTAGAATGCTTACTGCCTACTCTTTTTACCTGATGTATCTTATTATGTCAGGTAACTTAATGACAAGCAGTATCTAAATATTGTTTTTAGCCAAAAACCATACCTGTTGGATGCTGTATGGATTATCCCCATCCTCAGCTGATAAGTAATAAGTAATTCGTGCATTCTCTCCCTCATCCAAGTCAGTAGCAGTCACGTGTCCAACTCTAGCAGGAGCACCCAACGTGTAATCTCCTTCCAGAATCGCAAATCTATATGGCTGCATCTGAAACTCTGGGTTATTATCATTGACATCCAGAACAGTGATGTGGAACAAGGCACTTGAATTAAGCCCATTCATTTCAGCATCAATTGCCCATACCTGCCAAAGTAAGAAACAAAAATGGGATTTTAGTTGATGGTGTTGCCATTTTAACCCTCTGATGAAGATATAAAAAAGGGTTTGAGGGAATGAAGCAGAAATGAGGCAAAGCTGCAGAGTCTGTCCCCAAATTTACTTTTAAAGTAAATCCAGACGTAGTCTCCCTGTCCAGTTCTGTGTCATTCCTTAATGAAAGTATTCCGGGGATATCCACAGCAAACAAAGTACTGTTATGAATAAAGTGTCCTTGAGAAAAGCCAGCCTAAAAAGAAAACATAGTTAATTTAAAATTAAAATGATGAATATTTAAATTGAAAACATAATCTTATTAAAATTAATACCTGACATTTTTATAAGACTTCTCATTGCAGAAGTACCAGTGCTTTGCAAGGTTTAATAAATGAAATATTGCACCCTGAACTATGGGAATAATGGACTTCTTTGGCAAACAGAAACTGGGGCAAGTGGGAGGTCCCGTGGGCTTCTCTGTCTGGGTCCTACACGTTCCCTCCCTAAAGCTAAGACCAATCCCCATGATGCAGCAATACAGAGTTCAGTGGAGTTTGAACTGGGAGAAGCATTTAAGCTTCTTTAAAACTAACATGAGCAAGAATGTTATAGCAAATCAGAAATCTCCTTCTCCAAAACAGCTCCCCAGTTCCAGGCTATATATGAAATTTCATTATAAAACAAGGGGACAAAGAAACAACTTTTTACAAAGCAGAGTGAAATTATGTCATTTCCTATTAAAGAAAAAGAAAACATATCAGCTATACAATTGCCTTTCTCCCTGATTAAGCTGATACTCAGGGCAGGTTGACTGCATTGCAGAAATGCAGTAACAAATATTCTCAGATAGAAGCCAATTACAAAGAAATATTAAAACAAAGTTGGTTATTTTGACATAATAAGCAATAACACAGAACAAAATCCCCAAAAAATCTGTTCACTAACTGGTGTGACATACCTGCATTTCTGTTATATGCATATGGACAGAAACAAAAATTTCTGTCCTGGGTTATGTATCTATAGGGAGAGAAGTTCTTCTTAGCTTCTCTGAGATAGCCAGTAAAGTATTTAGTATAAGGCCTTAACTTCCTTGGCTAAGGAAGTTCTATTGCTGGCTCCACAGAAAGCAAGATGAACTTTTAGTGACATAAAACGTCAACCAACTTTTAGTGACACCAAAACGCCAACAAACTCATTACCAACCATTGAAGAAGCCTCCCTTTGCCCATTTAGTACTCTGCTTTTTTGCAGGTTAGTAGAGAAAAACATGCCATTTTGATTTATCAAGATGAGATTAATTTGGTACCTACCTCATCCGCATCAGTAACACTGAATGTGTAGATAGGACTACCCTTTTGTAGGTTTTCTAACAGAAATATATCATAAACTGCCTGATTAAATTCTGGTGGGTTATCATTGACATCTAGTACATGCACAATAACAAGTGTTGTAGTGTTGAGGCTTGGCTGCCCTCCATCTGATGCCTCCACTTCTAATTCAAATTGCTTTATGGCTTCAAAATCCAGCTGCTGGTTCAGGCTGAGCTGGCCCGTGGTCATATTGACAAGAAACATCGGTGAGGAGGTTGGAGGGTGCTGGCCAACAATTCTGTACTTCACAAGGGCATTGGCCTCAGCATCCAAATCAGTAGCAGATACTGTCAGTAGTGCCCTTCCAACCACTTCATCTTCTGGAACGCTCACTCCATATCTATTTGATGAGAAGACTGGAGGATTGTCATTTACATCAGCAATGATGACTGTCAAATTGAGAGCTGTAGACAGCACGGGCTGGCCTTGGTCACTGGCAATCACTGTCAAGTTATAGAAGCCTTGTTTTTCTCTGTCCAGTTCCTTTTCCAGCAAAATTAATCCTGAGGCATCAATATCCATTTTTCCTTCTCCACCTTTCAGAGTATAAACCACTAATCCATTAAAGCCCTCATCCATATCCGTAGCTGACACACTGGTAATACTACTTCCAACTGGTGCGTTCTCCAGAATGGTAATACGAGTGCTGGTTACATTGAACACAGGACTGTTATCATTGACATCTGTGACTTTGATAAACACTGTAGCATAGTCAGTACCATTTCCATCTGACAAGGAAATATTTAGTATATAATTATTCTGGGATTCATAGTCCAGTTTGGTTTTTGTTGAGATGATTCCATTGACATCGATGTCAAATGTAGCAGATTCCGTCAATACTTGAAATGTAATTGGTATATGAGGATTTAAAGACTCATACTCTACCTGTGTAAGATACAGCATATTATCAATAAGTTAATAAGTTAAATTGAAACTAATAAACCACTGATTAAAAAGAAAATAAAAATCATGGTTTTAACTATGTCTGCACTTACTTTACTAATTTTATTCATTAAAGGAACTAAGAATCCAAGCCACAATATACATAAAAATACAGCTGGAGAAGACTGCCTTTAACTAGAACATTACTAATACAGAAATGTAAATACATATAATTATTAGTAAAAATAACAGACCACACTTTAACCCTTGATTCTATCTTTCTTTGTACACAAAAAAGTGGAAAAATTAATTAACCTATGCAGCCAATAAATCAAACACTGAAACACATTATCTTCGCTCTGTTTTGGTATGAGACCTCCCATCTCTCTTCAGAACTGTATCTAAGGGAGAGCCACCACAGCGCATTCTGGTGGTCTGCCTGTTTGAGCAATTTTTTTAATCAAAATTAGGAGCAAGTTCTAGAGTCTTCTTTGAAAATGCCTTTATGACAGTTCTCTGATGAGAAGACTCCATTCCCTACCTATATCACGTCACAGTGTTTTAGATCTATCACCAACAGATGAGTGAATATTGCCTATCCTGGTCTTTGGGCCACTACAGGCTTTGGAAAATATCCAAAGTCAACAAAGGGCTAAGTGTGAAAGTTTACTTTGTCAAGCAGTTCTGGGGTTTGTTTTGCTCGGTTTTGGTGTTTGGTAGTGTTTTTTGAGGAGGGGGATGTGTTTGGTTTTGGGGATTTTTTTGATGTTAAATGGTGGCAGATGCTGTTCAAAGGTTTGCAATTGAAAGAATAGGCTTTGTGGGTGATAGGCTTCGTCTGAGGGATGTGATTAGTATATAATGTATGTGAAGCTTGATATGCAGAGAAGAAAACACAACATCTAGTTATCCATAACACAGGGGGATATAGACATTTAGAGCACATATATTACAGGGTTTTCCTATAGCTGTCATGTCCTGTACAAGTGGCAGAATAAAGTTGTTCTTACTCTTGCTACTTCAACAGGACTGGCTAGCTCTTCTTCCACAGACACGTTATATGTTTTCTGAATAAACCGAGGTCTGGAATCTCCAACTGCAAAGATTTGTACTGGCACTGATGAACTTCTTGGAATCGTCCCACCTGCAAGCAAAAGAAAACAATCTCCCAGCAGATGCATAAATTACCTTCTGTGCCAAAAAATATACTTTTCCACTGGTACTGATTTTTTTTTTTCTTCTTTAAATCCTTACTGCTACTATTACGGTATTGCTGAGAGGTCCTAACCAAGATCAGTTTCATGCATTGGGTGTTACATTTACAATACATGAACTTGAATTCATACTACAATATTACCACAGACAGATAAAAAATGGACTGATGAATCTCTT
Organism: Arenaria interpres; assembly: GCA_013399435.1. Lineage (NCBI taxonomy): Eukaryota > Metazoa > Chordata > Aves > Charadriiformes > Scolopacidae > Arenaria > Arenaria interpres. The sequence continues at coordinate 69,230 of VXAK01015930.1, forward strand.
TTGTAACTGTATTCCTCCCACTACCCATTTTATCCATGCAACCATAATTTGAAGACAGAGGTCATGTTGACGAAATCAGGGGAAAATCAGGAGGCTGAAAATCACTCATGCTACCAGGAGTGGGATTCCATTCCTAGGTAACATTTATCTCCATTCTTATTCAGATCATAAACATTCGCCCAGTTCTCTGTTATTCTTTCAAAACAAAGAAACCCTCAGCAAATCCTGAAAAGGAAACCACATTTTTGCTGGTCATCCTAAAAATGGCTTTGGCATCTCTATTTTAGTTTTTCAATACCCACATGGATGTGCAAACAAAGGCCAAGTTACTCATCACATTTTATTTTCATTTTACTCCCTGTTGACTGAATTATAAATTCTTAGCTTGTGCCTGAAACTTGTGTTCTGTGCTCTGCAACACCAGTCAATAATTAAAGGAAGGTGTGAGATATATGTTATTTTTTACATTCTTCCCATAGCCATAAAGAAAATTTAAATTTGATATAACAGCATCAGAAGGAAGCAGATTTTTGCCAGAGATGCAATTGATTTGGATGAATAAGACAGCTTTCTTCTTAGCTTCAAAAGACAAGAGCAGATAAAAATATATGATATTTTTCAAACAAAGTCTGGGAACATATTTTGACAGCGTTCCTTCAAGTAAAAAACCAAACCAAACCAAAACCCATCACTGGATATAGCTGTGTTGGCCTGTACTAAAATCTTGTCTTACCATCAATTGCTGTTATCCACAAGACAAAGTTCTTAAGCTGGTTGACTCCTAATGGGATTACTCTTTTTAAACTGATTTGTCCCGTGGATGTATCCAATCCAAAGTATTCATCTTCATTGCCACCAGCTAAGATAAAGCTTATCTCTCCATTTATACCATCATCCGGATCAGCAGCAGCAACCTGGAAAAAAAACCCACAACTTTTAAAAATCTAGTTTCTTGTGTTGTTAGCAAGTAACACAGCATTGCTTGTTCTAGTGTACTTTGCAGAGAAAAATCAATCAGGTAGCAGACAATTAGGAATTAATTGTGTGAGTTTTCATTTATGGCAAATAATAGGTCTGAATAATTTTATATATAAAAATCAGCTAAATCTAGGCATAGTATAATTTGGTTATACCTTCAACTAACTAACTGTCTACTTCCTATATGATTCCTGGGTTAAACTTCAGTAAGAACATTTGCTCTTCGATGCACACAGAATATCATTGTAGCAGTGAGAGTGAAATCCTGCCCTTGTGTAACTCATGTGAATGACATGAAGGTCGTACCTCAGAAAGCCCTTTTCATAGTAATTCCAAAGTCACTGGAGGTAGATTGTTCAAGATGTTACATCAGGATCCATTAAATCAGTACAGCTGGGTATGAATTTTGATAGTGACTCCCTATACATCTCAGCTCCTGAAGCTATTTTTATCTTGGTTTCGTGTTTTACTTGGTCAACTGGTTTACTGTCTTACAGAAAGTATATGGTATCTGAAAATCATTCACAATGCTTCAGCATTCAGCAGCCTTTCCAAAATTTTTACAATTATTTCAATTTCTGGACTCTAACAACATTCAGTTTTCATTAAACACCTTACAACAACTAAATCCAAGAATCTTATTTTCTGTCTTATGTTTGTGGAATTCAGGATGGTGCACAGTACCTAAGATCAAGAATAAAAATACTTTATCATTTGTTCCCTGGCCTAATATAGCATTAGAGCATCCAGGACACTGATTATGGAATATCAACAGGTGTAAGCTTTTAAATGAAAGGTGGATTGTTTCTGAACTCAGAGTAGTTCAAAAACGATCACCTATTCAATAGGACTGTTACACAAGATGAAGCAAGGATTCATGTGTACATTCAACTCAGAAAAATGTCATTTTTACTTAGTATTTCTAGTACCTGAAGAATGGACATCCCTGCAGTCATGTTGGTGAAAATATCTTGTCTATATGGCGTGTCTCTAAAGGATGGGCTGTTGTCATTTTCATCCAACAACAATATGTTGATTGTAGAGTGTACCTCACTGTAAGGTGACAAATGATCTCGAGCAGTGACCTTTAAAAATGATGCAGTAAAATTATTGTTTTGCTCAAATGCATGCTCTATAAGTAGTAAGGAGAATGAATGACAATTACAAGGTGAGTAAAATGCATCACTAGTGGCATTTCCCTCCAGAGAGATCTAACATGAAAGTCTGGACTTGACTCTTCAGATAAGCTGTTGATCCATATTAGAGTAAGCTTCTTGCCAGGAGAGATCAGGTATCACCTGGTTGCCTTGGGTTGCTTTAGAAAGGAGTAGGCTTATTTTTAATACCTGTAGGTGAAAAGATGGTGTTCTCTCCCTGTCCAACAGCATGGAGTTCCTCACAGTTAGGATCCCAGCTGGACTGAGCTCGAAGGGACTGTCAGCTGGACTGAGACTCAGCGTTCCCTGGAAGCCTCCCTACAAACAGTAATGATATTTATTATTAAAAAGGACAATCACTGAGCTAGTCCCTTTGGATGTTTCCTTCTTATTTTCCTGGTGGAGATCATTTAATTTTCTCATTTAATAGAGGTCACAGTTTAAAAAAAAAAGGGGAGAGAAGCAAACAAGATGGAAGAAATAGATCATGCAGACTGAGGGTGAATTGCAGCTTTGTGTCCATTTTGCACTTCTGCACTTTCATATTTGGGATCTTATGCAAATCAGAGGAGTTTCACAGACAGCCAAAATTTATTCTTGGCTGAAGTACTCTACCCCTTGAAGAAGTGAAATTAAGTTTGTTTTGCTTAAGCATATTTAGATGGTCAGAAAAAAAAATCTCTAGCACCTGTATAATGCAAATGCATTTTATTTCAGAGATGCAGTATTTGTAGCAACCATAATGACATTGTCATTTTACCTCATCTTTGTCAGTAGCTGTTACTTGAAGAACTTCTGTCCCATTTGGGAAATTTTCGGGAATTGAGACATTGTAAGCTGATTGTGACAATACTGGAACATTGTCATTCACATCGTCAATAGTAACCAGAACTACTGCATCAGCTGTTTTGAGACTATTGTCTTGCTGACTTGCCTAGAAAACAGAGTTTGTAGCTGTAAATTCCATAACCTGATAACAGTGAACTCTTCCAGCTTAACACAAGGATGTGACATGACTGCATATATTCAATTAATGTTTTCCTTTATTTTGCATTTTAAATGGCAGGATGTAGCTTTGATACCAACTGCGCTTTAACATTACTATGATATATACAATTAACAGCAACATGGATTCACATATTATTTTATGAAACTGAGACCGAACTCTAAAACAATCACTACCTGAATGCCCACAACAAGATAGGGACATTCTTCTCTGTCAACTGCAGTCTTTACTTCCAACACTCCAGTGTCTGTATTGATTGAAAAGGTGTTGCTGTAGGCCGGGGGTTTCACTGAAAAGAAACAAATTGCAATGGCTTAATGAGAATGAAGCAGAACAGTAGGTCTCATCTGTCCTTTGTATGAGTGCTCTCTTCTCAGCCATAGCAAAAATGAACAAACATTCCAGATAAAATGCTTTTTTTTTTTTTTTCAAACACTCTTTCCTCAAAACAATTCTTAGAAAATTCACTTGCACTTCAAGGGTCTCAAATTAAGCATTTAATGAGCTTTCAGCAATTATCTCAGGAGAAGGAAAAGCTCCGGATGGAACTGATCTCTCTGGATTTCCTGAATGGAAACCCTTTGATCAAACAGAAACCTCTAAACTGAGTTACACTTTGAATCAGTAAGTGTTTATTGGAACAAGGTTAAGAAGGTCTAAACACTTTAACATAGCTGTACCCTGCTATAATATCTAAAATTAAGCCAATTTAGCTGACAGAGCAGCACTGTAGTGAAGATGTAAGCAGTTAAGGCATCTGACTGCACACTACACTTCATTATTATTCTCTTCAGTTCTCTTCATTACTGCGTGAATGTCTAGGAGAAAATAAAGGCTCTTACCTAGTTTGATGCTGTAAAATACTTTTTCATTTATACCTATGTCTCCATCTTTAGCTAATATCTTCTCTGGGAGAATAGACAGAGGACCCAACTAGAAAACATACATGAACTTGATTAACTTGAAGAAAATATACATAATTTGTTCATTAAGTCACAATTTTGATTAAAAAAACCACGTATTTAATCACTGAAACCCAGAAAAACATTCTCTCTCTGACATACACACTTTACAGAGGAAAATGATGACCAAAATATTTGACGGATACACTGTGTTTGAGAAACACCAGACTATGAAGCTGTAGTCACTGATAGAATTCACGTTAAGAATATGTTTTCTCTCCTGAAAAACAATACACAAGTCTACACTGCAGCTCCAGTAAGAAAAGTAATTTATTTAAAAGATAGAAACATTTTAGAAGATCTGAAATTACTCCTTTCAGACAAAGATGAACTTCTAAAAAAAGGCATACCAAAGGTATAACAACAAAAGCATATACAGTTTAAAATATGCTACCATGAAGATAATGGTCAAGAAATAAGGACAATAAAGAAGATGATTAAGTCTTTCAGTTTTAGTGGATTACTCTGGTAATACTGTACTATGGTATTTTTGTCAATACATACAGAAGCCTGAGCTAAACAAATACATTCCACTCAGAAATTTCCACCCTTTATAGAAAAAAAAATTACAATATAATATCAACCACAGTTTACTGTTCAGATTCTTATTTTGCTTATTTGATTGTAATGAAGTATGAAGGAATTACACTACTTAAAACTGAAACCAGGCAGCTAAGTCCAGGACTGATGGTCGGTCAACTGCCCTTCCAAGTTTTCAGTAAAAACCCTATTACAACACCTGTTTAATTTTTGGGTATTTTTCTTTTGTTCCTCCAAACACAAAATAATATGTTTCCGTAGCAGAAAGTTTTATTCTTCATGTAATACGTAGCCTGTGTACCTGGTACGTGGAGGTCTACAGTGCTGACCTTACAATTCACCAGTTAGAACAAAACAAAGCAGCTCTCCATCTTAAGCTGCTCAGTGATGAAGAGTCCTTGAAAGAAAAGCACTGTAGACAGGAAGAACCTATTTACATTTGCAGTATTCAGTGAAGAGCTTTTACCTGTGTTTCACTGATGTTTCCATTGTACACTGATTGACTGAAATAGGGGTTCATCGTATCATAATCTTGTACATTAATTAGTAACGATGCAGTATCACTGTTATTTCCAAATTTTTCCTAGATCCCAAGAGAAGGAAGAAAATAAGAAATATTGTAATGAAAGAGACATTTCTCAGTGGAAAATGCAGCAGAATATAAGTATTATTATACATTTTTGTAGTGTCTAAGCATTTTTAACCTGAGAACTCTCACCCTGCCAGATTTTCCCAGTTCTAGAAATCCAGTTCTAGGAATAATACTATCAAAAAGTAATTGCTCTTAATTATTATTAATTTTATATCAGGTAAATGCTACATAGTAGCACACAGAATGCGTGTACTATTTTCTAGATACCACAGTAAGTGTGGCAAAATTACTTTTTAGTTCTAAAAGGAATTGAAGGCAAATATATGATCAAATCTCAAAAAAGACACACAAAAAGACTGCAGGCGGTAAGCTGCAGCAAAAAATAGGACAGATTTGCTGGAATAAATAGGTGAATATATATTAAGATAGCGGAGAACAAATGTGTACAATATATATACTTAAAGAAATACGCGCAGAAAGAAACTTGGGCTGGTATTTAAGGGGAGACTTAAGCAATGGCTCAAATATTAAGAATGTGCTACTTCGTCTGCAGTATGAGCCAAGATGCAGACACAACTTCTGGCTTGGGAACTCCCTAAGTTTTAAATTTGTAGAAACTGGGATGTTACAGCAAAGGAATTATCACTGTGGAACTATAGTGGTACTCATTCTTCTTTTAATTTATATCATACCTTTGCTTCGACTGTTAAATTGAAAAGGTTGATCTTGTTGTAATCCAATGTTTTATTCACCATGATGTTTCCATCTCCTTCCCTTATATAAAAGTAATCAGAGTTTGGACCCTGTTAAAGGAATAAATCACATATATTTTACACGATTAACAATTAAATACATTTTCTTTTCTTTTGCCACCTTTATTATTGGACCATTGTTCATAAAGAACCAGGAATCTCTCGAACACCACCACTGGAAATGAAAATGCTGACCCTCTTCAACACATTTTATTGCCTCCTGCATCATTGCCATTAGATTTTCTCTCTGATTTATCTCATCTTTTGGTCAAAAACTAAAGCAGGAAGGATGAATGGCATCAGCTTCCCTTCACCAGGTATAAAAAGAGCAGAGACAGCAAGCTCAGATGTAAAGATATCCATTGCATATATCTAAAGCTAGTTGAAATAATCTTACTTCAGGTGGCTTACTTATACATCTCAGCAGGACTGGAGATCAATAGCAAGTAAAATACAAACTTTAAAAAGAGGGGAAACTGTTTCACTCCTGCTTCTAAAAAGGACCTCAGTGCTCCTTAGGAGTAGCTGAAAAGTGCCACAAAACATTTCACAAATGTCAAGAAACAAGATTCAGACTCTGCATACTAGGCTGATCCTGTGGTCTAAGTTCTAATTTTAAATGGTCTATCTGATGCTAGCTTTTTGCAAACTGTAATCTTAACTGTGCAGTGTGAAATAGCATTCTCAGGTCAGATACCAGGCTGTGTTTCATATGAAATGTAGACTGGAGTTCAGTCTCTGACAAACAAAGAGCACTTACCGAAAGACTGTAAGTAAGGAAGCTCCAAACAGATGAAAAATCTTTATCCACAGCTTCCACTTTTATAACTGTGAAATTTATTGCAGATACCTAGAGGAAATAAAGATAATCAAATGCTCAGTCACAAGGTCTTTCCTAACTTCTGGCAGGAAAGCTGTGCCAACTCCTTAGCATATACAAATTACTTCCAATTTCCATTTTAGGACGGATAGCTGGATGTTTCCTTCTTCACCCCATGCCTCCACCTATACAAGCAGCCCAGCCATTCTTTTCCAAATCCATGGGAAGGTGTAGAAAAGTCCCATAAGAGTGCACATAATGACCTAATATCAGTGTGGTCGCATTAGAACCTTTGACCCCAAAAACTAATTTAAAAATATCACAAGAAAAAATATTAACATTTGCCATAGCCCACCTCTGATACTGAAGCATTATAGTGTGTTTGTTGAAATTCTGGAGCATTGTCATTTATGTCTTCTACGGCTAAGTCTCGTGCATTCTCTACCTCATTAGTCTTTGTAAAGGAAGCAAAAGACATGTTAGAAATGACAGCAGTGAGGTAGCAGCATACTGCTAACATTTAATTTCATCATGCAAAATGAGATCTTCAAAGAGACACTCCTTCAGTACTAAAAACTTTAACAAGAGAGTTAGACTACCATTTCTAATAATGGAGTAGAAAGTTTTTGAAAATATTTAATTTTTTTTTTTTTTTAATTTACCTTAGGTTTTCCGTGAATAAAAAAAAAAATCATTCCAATTGGCACAAGTAAACAAATATATCTTCTAGAAGGTGCTCTTAACTCCCTACATCATATCTTTAAATGAAATGCTATTTCAGAAAATTGTAATTTGCATTAAACTTAGACAAAAAAATACAGTTGATAAAACACCGCTCTTACTTACTGTTCCAATCCTTTGGCAAACAACAGCATAAAAAAGATGGTCACTCTGAAAATTAACAAACAAGCAAATAAATAATATTATCTATGAACTCTTAATATAATTGTCAAAGAACATTTATGTCAAAATTATACAAAACAACTTCTAGAACTTGAATCCTTGGGTATGTCATACCAAGTTGACAGTGACTGTTCATCTGATTCAGTTACAGGAGCATACATCAGCTATTTTTATCATTTCAATGTGTTGTACCAAAACACACTGCTTATAATATATAGCAAAGTGATTACAGAATATTAACTGTAAAGTTTATTTGGCTGCCATTCACCTACTGCTGGTATCCACCGACCTAGATCGCACCGTCCACATGCAGTCAAGTTCGTCCCAAAATAAAAATTAATAGAGAATGAGAGAATATGTGTAAGAAGCCTAAAAAGTGTTTTAAGCCATTTGAAAAATATCCAAATGAGAAATACAAATGTGAAAGTTGTAAATACATTTTCATTGATTAGAAGTCTTGATTGTAACAGTGTTTTTTGAAATATGTATGGTTCAATTCTTTCAAGTACAGTATTACTATGAAATAGTACTTGTATGAAAAATAACCTCCACTTGATCTGCAGAAAAATAACCTCCACTTGCTCTGCAGAACTACAGCATTTTCATATTCAGAGGCAATTTCAGCCAGGAAAAACATTAGTATTGCTTTATTGATTCCTGGTCGTCCTACAGAGCAAGACTGGTCTAGAAAGAAGGACCTGTTCTCTTTTGTGCATCAGCCAACAGAGGTCAATGGATCTATTCGTGTTTGAAGTTGAACACTTGTATAAACATTCATATGATGAAGGATTGCCTTCTACCAAATTATATTTTATCAATCTCACTTTGATGAAATAATTCATGATACTGAGAGATGAGTTTTAAGAAAAATGACACCTATCATAACGGTGTATTTACAACTTTTATTACAAGTGACAATGCGTGATTAGGAAAGAACCTGTCTGACTGTCAGATGCCAGATAAGTTTACAGTGATGGGAAACTGAAGACGTTTAACAGAGATTACTGAAAGGCAAATGCTGAAGTCTATGCTGCTCTTTCTGATGAGTCACTTTTTTGGAATATCAACCTGTATTCATGAGAGAACGAACAATTAAAATTCATATCTTAGTGGTACTTTTTTTCACCTGTCAAGAAAAGCTTTATATCTAGGTTTTAAATACAGTGAAAAGAATACCTCAATAGCCTCAACATCCAGTTTCTTACGAGTCCTCACTGTTGCATTTTTAGAACCAGGGTTATATACTAGCTCCACATATGGTAAGTGTTCGGGGAACACATATTCCTTTAATTTCAAATTCACATTGGGTGGGATATCTGTGATCCATTCTATATCACCTGTAAGGGAAAGTGTAATGAATTAGATTACTTTATGGAAAAGAAATCACAGAATCACCATGGTTGGAAGGGACCTCTGAGATCATCGAGTCCAACCTTAAAAAAAACCAAAACCAAAACCAACCAAACCAAAAACAAAACTCACCAACAACAAAACAAAAACCACCACACCCCACCACATCACACCCACCCACAAACCAATAATTTTGGGCACTAGAGCATGCCCTGAAGAGCCATGTCTACATGTTTACTTAAATACCTCCAGGGATGGTGACTCCACCAGCTCCCTGGGCAGGCTGTTCCACCCTGGAAGACCACCCTCTCAGTAAAGTAATTCTTCCTAATACCTAATCTAAACCTCCCCTGCCGCAACTTCAGACCATTTCCTCTGGTCCTGTCATTATTCCCTTGGGAGAAGAGGCCAACATCTACCTCTCTACAACCTCCTTTCAGGTAGTTGTAGAGGGCAATGAGGTCCCCCCTCGGCCTCCTCTTCTCCTAACTAAACATGCCCAGTTCCCTCAGCCTCTCCTTGTATGACTTGTTCTCTAGGCCCGTCACCAGCTTGGTGGCTCTCTGGACATGCTCCAGCAGCTCAATGTCCTTCCTGTAGTGAGGGGCCCAGAACTGAACACACTACTCAAGGTGAGGCCTCACCAGTGCCGAGGACAGAGGCACGATGACTTCCCTACTCGAATCCATAGGTTCATTTCATATGTATTAACAACTAGATTATTGGTTACCTTTTGTTACATTTTATATTATTTTGCCATTTTCAGCAAAACAATGAGATCTGTTAAAGTCCCCTTAAGTACTACGCACAAGTGCATTGATACATTTTTAAAACCACACAAAACCACTTTTTCCAATATATTCACACTCCTTAACAATATGTCCAGAATTTAAAAGCTTGGCATAATTTATACCTAAATTTCCACTATTTTCTGAAAATAGCTTTATACTCCAAAACTTTTTTCATGTTTAGTATGAAAATGTAATCAAAGTGTAATCAAAGTCAAGGAATGTAATCAAGATTGGTAGAGGCTAGTCAAGGCTGCATGGGGCGAGTTTCAGTATTTTCCAAACACAAGGGTATTTCATATCTCTTAGTTGAATCTATTAAGTAGGTAGAATCCAGTGGGAATCTGGATTCAGGCTTGAGGCTGTTTAAATTTTTATTTTGGTACAGAATGGTAAGTGTATGGCCCCTCCTTTAGTATGTTCCTGTAGGTACAGAACACTGAAACATAAAACAATGCAACCTTTGAATCAATTTGAATGTGATTTTCTACAACTATGCATTTAGGAACTATTGTTAAAAATTGTTATTTGTAATTATCATGATTCATATTAAACTCACTATCATTTCAGTAGTGAGTGTATTACTTGCTTGGTTAAACACCGAATCTGTGTTTAAAAGTGTCTTTGACACATATGCTTTTAAACCATCCAGTGTGGTGCTAATGGCAATTTTTAAAAATAGATTACAAGTTACCTTACTCATATTATCAAGATATTTGTGTTTATGAAACAATATTTACCTCCTCATGGAACATGTTAACTGGTTTGCGAACCCATAATTCCCTCTCCCCTCCAAAATTTTCCTGAGCATCCCAAATATTTTCCATAATCTCTAGGAAACTTGCTAGCTGTGTTTCTTACTCTACTCCATCGTTTTCGTACTCCATCGCTACTAATTTAGGCTACTAAATCCTTTCTGAAACAGCCCCACCTCTAATCCCCACATGCAGACTCATGGGCTCAGTCTCTAAGTGCCTAAAGGAAGGGAACCTTGTCTTCTTCCAACAGCAGGGAGTGTCTGGAATGCTGTCAGCTACCAGCCCAAAGGTACTGGACCATAATTGCATGTAAGGAGAAAGTCCAGTCAGGTGGCAGTAAGCATAGAACAACTGGGCTGTGTCCCCGCAGCCCTGTGTTGTGTGGTATCACTCTATTGGGTGCAGAGTTGAAATTGTTGGAAAACATTCTAGAAAAGCAAAATCTATCTCTGCCTGCTGATATACGGATAATCCTCCATCCAGAGTTGGATACATTCAGGCTAGAAATGCCAAGTAGCTGCCTAGGAAATAGCATTCCATCCAGTGGAGAAAGCCTAACAAAAAGGAAGTGCTTGGAAAAATTGAAGCTTGTTGTCCCTCCTTGCTTATTCATTACAGATAGGTCAGCAGGTACACTCATATGATGCAGACGTAGGGACAGACACAGCAGCTACACCCTTAACAGCTTTGAAATAAATGTCTCACCAATGGCTGGAAAAAAAATACTGCTCTGTATCATACCTGTTTTCTCTATCTTGCTGAAAGTCAGAAGCAGTGAAGATTGCTTGTAGACAGTCAGCATGGGCCTGGCACATACTTCCATGAGATCCTAAGGGTTATGACATATCCTGAAGGGAACACTTTGGCCATAACCTAACGTTTTGCCTTGTGGGATCACTGTATATCCCTTATGCAAGTCAAATCCTGGCTGTGGGGCTGCTTCTAACAGACAGTGTAGTCACAGGCAACAGCCCTACCCTTTAGCGAACAACAGTAACCTCTCCGGTGAGGAGTGGGAGGAAAGGAGGCTGGAGTTATCCTCTGTACTGCATTTGTTGCGCGATAAATACCAATAATAATAATAAAAAAGTAGTCTACTCCTTTTGTGCACTGTGCTCTCTTGCAGTCACTGTGGGATTTTGTCTCCAAGGCAGAGTTACACTTTGACACCTAAGCTAAGGAAGCATAGAAAATGTAGGGATAAATGAATGTTAACCCTGACAGGTTGCACAAGTTAAATAATCATCAGAATAATACAGAGTGTGCTACAGTAACAAAGAAAACTAGAATAGAAAACACAAATACATGAAGTGGCCAGCATTGGTCCTGTAATTCCCTGTACTGCAAGCCTCCTTTCTCCTCTGCACCCCATCTGCTCTCCCTACTGCCCCAACAAAACAAAAAATTGACTTTCACGGAGGCTCGAGCCTGAAGCAGAGCAGGGCTGGGGTGGCAGCAGCTCCTTCTGGTGGAGGGAAGGAAGAGATCAGCTCTTGTGGGCTGATTTGACATGGTGAACTGTAAACATAAATTTTTCTGTACTTGTTTCCTTTCCCTTTGCCTGCTCTGTCTATTCAGACAGCAAGATCCTTGGCTCCGGGAATTCTGGGTTTTGTATTTATTTATTCTACTACGCAGTATGCCATGTAGGCAGCTGCTGCACCCAGTCATGAAGACTATTGTAAATCAATTAAAAATATAGGCTCATTATAAAATGCAGCGACTACATGAAGCATTAAAGTACTATGTGCATTAGGGAGAAAATCAGACAATTCTAGGACAGAATCATGGTTTTACCTGTATATTCATCGAAAAAGCCTGACAGCGTGAGTACTTTCGGTGTTGTGTCACAATTTATACTTGTGGTTTCTAAAAAGAAAAGGAAAAGTCAGGTATAATGGACACGGAGGGATTTTATCCAGAAATAGTACAAGGTAAAAAAGCTTATGCTATATAAAACCAGATGCACACACAAGCTCAAATTAAGCTGAAAGACATTTATCATGGTGGCACCTTGACGTAATTTTCAGGGTTTAAAACAATACGTTACACAGAGTAGGCAAACATTAGTTTCTTGGACCCAACATTTCCTTGCCCCAAAAAAATTCTACAATGAAGGACTTCCTAACTTAAAAAAGCAGCTATCAAAAAAGGATGTGAAATATCTAGCTACAGAATTGTCTTTCCTTTGTACCCTGACTGGACTGAAACTTGGGCTTTATCACCTGACAGTAATGAATCACTATTCATTAATTTCTGTTGAAACACTTGTGGAAATCAGAAACGAAACTACTTTTGTACCCTCAAGAAAAGTGTAAACACAAAGCTGTTTGCCACTGAAATGTTAGCAAGAATACAGAAGATTAGGGCACATTGACAGATTTACCTGAAATTTATTCTCCTTAAACTTTTATAGCAATTGGCATTTTTGAAGTATGCTTTCCTACTGTGACAGGGCTTTCATAAGTCATTTATCTTACCTCAGTGCCCTCTCTCTACATTTTCTCTGTGTGATAGAAAGCGACACTTTTTTTTTTCCTAGATCTTCAAACTACAGACAGAAATCCACCAGATTTTTTCCTCCTTCCATGACCAGAAATACTCAGCAAAGCTGACATGGTGCAGTCTATGCTCTTACACTGCCTGTGCAACGTTTGTGGTCTTACATGAGTTTGCACCAATGCTAACAGTGTCCCCGCTCTTCTCCTCACTCTCCTTACCGTATATTCAAATTGATGGTAAAAGTACTGGTGGGCTATTTTTGCCTGGCCAGGCAGATACCTTCATATTTACACCACTCTACAGGATCTCATTTGTAAGTAAGCAGTGGATGGATTTCTACACAAGTAACTAAACAAAACCCTAGAGAACACTTCTGCAGTCAGCAGCTCCTGCTTACGGGTCTAATTTGCTGCCTCCATCTCTTAGTATTCAAAAGCCTACTTTGGAAAGTGGGGCTCTGGATTACTGAAAAATATCAAAAACCTGGAAGCTTGGAAGTGGTTGGAATGTTACGTCACAGTTGAATAAAGGAAAATCAGTAATTAAATAAAATCTATTGTTGTTTCTTCTTTTTTCCCTAAAGAAAAATTTTCCCTCAGACGTTCCTGATGATCCTCTGGAACTATCAGAAAACACAGGATTTTCACTGTTGTCAAGATTCTCTAGGAAGGCGAAAGGAGCAAAATTATATTAAGACCTCAAGTTTAGGCACACAGACACTGTTTCTACTCCCAGATTCGGCTAATGGATGGCAGAGTTTTCACTTTCTGGAAGCCCTCTCTTCAAAACAACAAAGAGAACATTTAATGTAGTCCTTACCACTACAACGAATACCAGATGTAAAAACGGTAACTGCTCCAATCTAATTTAGCAGAATAAGAGCAGCAAGGAATTCAACTGATCCTAACTTCAAAACTATACATCCTGAGACTCAGCTTCAGCCTAGGTATTTTATTGAATGTTGGTTGCATAACCAAAGCTCAAAGCTCAGAAAACTCAAAGAGAACTTACAAAAACCCACTGTACATACAAGCGCAGTGGTTTTCAACTTGTGATCAGTCAACAGATCAACACATCTTAAACTCCTAGGATTGTGATTCATACAAATGTATTAATTTTAATTTTGTTCAATTTCAACAAAAGTAGGAACAGACTCACAAGCATTTATAAAAATAACACTACTTACTTTGTGCATCAAGACAGATGAACGTAACCCAACCGATCAAAGCAAAAACCAGAGATCTAGAAAGCGCCATGAGCACTCCAGAAAAAAATATTCTACTGAAGGCAAAACCAGACGGTCACTTCTCATATACAGTATTTGTAAAGAATCATTTCATTTGCCATATCATAAGTTATTTGTTATCTTGACAAACGCTTTAGTGGGAACAAGGCAAAAGACTGGAGTAAGCCTATGAGAGCAATCCACAATATATAACATGCTTATCATGTTCCGCTTTTGAGATCAAAGTTCCTTTTAGGCAGTAAAAATAAACCAACAAGGAAATACCACCTTCTGTGTTACAGCACAAATAACAAAGTCTATTTTTATTTTAATATTCTACATCGAGATGAGAATAAATAAATTAGCAAGGTGTCCTGACCAATGAGAGAAACCTACATATTCCCTGGGAAAGAAAACTAAATGTGGCGTCAAAAGGCAAAGGGACCAGCATTGCTCATTTTGATCTCATAACGATGGCAGAGTATCTTGTCATAACTCTGTTCCACAAGGTATAAGTGTACAATTCCTGTTACAAAAACAGTAGTTACTATTTGATGCGATGAAAGCAGACATCTCTGAAGCATGCCTACCATTTTACAGATAGTATACGTAGAAAATAGGTTTAACAGGCAGTTACAACATTTTACTTCATTTTCCTGCAAAGAGAAAAAAAAACACCTAAAAGCTTGCAGAGATCCTTCAAAGATTACAAATGATACGGCTAAATCATGCAGTTTGATTCAGTCATTTGGAGGTAAATACACCTTTAATTCAAAGCAGCAACTGATGACGTGGTAAGGAAACTGCTGTCAGACCGAAGTCTTCTCATGTTAGTGCTAGAGTATTTTGTCACCATGGATACTAAAGAAATTAGTGTAGTTTGAATGAAAATACAAAGCCTAATAAAATCACATATAATAACTTTCCTAGGCTTAAAGAATTGAAATGAAATGTGGACACAATTTAAGCAGAGGCGATTCAAAAATATTAAACGTAGTTCAACCACGGGCACCATCTCTTTTGAACAAAGGCCACACCCAATAATAATTATGCATTCAATGGCCTTATTACTAGAGCTAACCTCAGGCAGTTATTTTTTCCTCCCCTGCCTGATTCTTCTCTCTGTCCATGATGACCAGGCCTTAACAAGGTTTTATTGGCAAAATACAGAAGATGGATCTGTGTGCAAAATACCTCCTGGAAAGAAGAAAAAGGAAGAGAAGTTTCTTGACTGTATTCACTGAACAGCATCACATACCTTTTTCTCTCACAGCCAGGCCACAGGCTACGTAAGCTGATATTTATACTAAAAAGTTCTTCTAGCAACCAATCCTCTTGACCACTTGAAATATTTATGTGCTGGAATCCTAATCCGCTAATGAAGATCTACTTTGGGGTATGCCAAATCACAGTGAAGGCAAAGCAGCTTCAATGTTTGCTGGGACCTCCGTTAGCAAGAGGCATCTCAGAGAGCTAGAAGCCTCGTGATGAGAAGTGGCATGAGACCTTAGAGAATAAAACTCCAGAAAGATCTCCCTCATTACCTATGGGGAGGCAACCTAGAAGCTGAAGCAGGTAGGCTGTTAGTATACACAAACCCAGTGCAAAACCAAATATAAGCTAAAGGTCCCCTACAGGCAGGTGCAGAATGAAAACTGTTGCTTGGATGCAGGGCAAAGCTGTTACCTGCTCTTTATGAGCTGCAACAGCTGTTCAGCTGGGAGAGTCCCAGTCCAAGCCTGCCACGCAAGATCCTTCCCTCCTTCCTGCTGGGTTGTTTTTTGCAGGGATCAGCACTCCAAGCCCAGACAAAGGGAAGCGTCATGACCGTCTCAGCTGTTGTCACCTATGTCCCGTAATGGAACTAGGCCTGGAACAAAGTCCAGATGAAATTCATTTGCTTTCTAAACTTAGCACACAGGGAAAGAAGAGGACAGGGACATGCGTTTAAGGGGAGATGATTTGTAACACCAAACAAGGTATAGAACAGGCAGGAATACAACCTGGCAAGGACGGGGGTGCTGAAAACTAGTTTTTTCAACTGACGTTGAACACCATTAACCAGAACATACCAGCCCAGCATCCAACTGTGTCACTGAGGACAGTGTTACTTGCCAAGCACGCAGGGCACAACAATGGGAAACAGCAGGACACACACCTCTCCCACACCAGACTAACAAAATAACAGCATCTACTAAGGGCTGTGCCAGAGTGCACAGTCCTCCCCAAACTGAGGATGCTTTCAACAGCAGCAGCACCAACCAAAGTAGTACCCAAAGCCCTTGCAATTCCCGAAGTAGAGGAGCTCGGGCGGTTCTGTGCAACTTTGTCAGTTGCTGTAGCCTTCAGACTGGCTGATGGTTTCATCAGCCTCCATCATCGTGATGCCCAAAGACAGGACGAGACAGTAACCTCAGGGACACAGCCATTCTGTGCTGTCACTTGGCCTCAAGCCTGGAAAAGCCTTTGGCTGGTTTTATTTATAGACATAGCCAAGAGGGGATTCAAGAGTAAATCTACTCCTGTAGTAAAATAAATTTAACATGAGTGCAGTCTTCTTTAGTTCCTAATTATTAAGAAACAGAGAAAAAAACCTCAGAACACAAAGGTACAGTTCATACAGATTAGATTTCACCAAGAACAGCTGCACGAAGACTATCTTTGGTATATGTTTATGTATACTGCTCTCTTGGACATCAATGATAACTTAAGGTTTTATATTTGCCTAGAGCGGGAGGGAGGTTGCCTAAATGGAAGCAGGGACCTTCTTGTAATGGGTTGAGCAAACATCTGATGCACCAGAGCAATTTCCCAACACAATACAGTGTGCCTGTACACTTAACAAGAACAGGAAACGATGTTTTTTAAAAATCAACTCCCTTCTGGTAGAGAGAAGTATCCTCTCAGTCACATCAAATATGCTCATGCTATCCATAGTTCTGTGTTTACAGACTGAGGCAGGCATATGTCCCCATTTCTCCTAACACATCATCTTTTTCTTTTAGAGACATTACTGCGGCTGAATTTAAATTTCTGGCCCTTTCTCCAACATTCCTGGACATCATGCAAACAGACACAGCTTCACCGTGCAGCAAGTTAGTTTAAACACACAAGTGACAGCAGGACATACACTGTAGTTTTCCCAGTAATACCAACCGCACATACACAGAACATCCATGTAGCAGTTTCTAGAAACAGAATCATAGGAAATCATAGGAAACTAATCCTATTCATAGATTGTTTAAGTGGTGTGATCAGTACTGTGGCACTGGAAGGTGAAGTTGAACATGTTTTTAACATAACAAAGTTTTACATTTTGCATACTTGTGTCATTTGTAGGGCAGCTCACTCATGAACTCTTAATCCAGCTTCAAAACTCAATGGAGACAAAAATTATTTTCCTGTAGATTTGGAGTAGCTCCACGTCCAGTCATATCCTGTTCTTGACACATAGAAAGCCTGTACCATGATGCTGCAATTTAATCACAAATACACATGCATGACTAAGACCATCAAATGACATTTACGCACTTACTTAGTTCTTACAAGTATCTATAGAAAAAAAACTCACACACTTCTTAAATGAGTAACATTTATTTCCATTAAACCCAGACAAATTTTCAAAATTAATGTAAGACAAAAATTCAAGGTGGTTGGCAAGGGAAAAAAAGATAGACTGCATATAACATATGTTATTTTTATATGCTCAAAAATAGTTTTGAATAAAACAATACTGGCACGTAGAACTGGCACTTTCCCACAGAACAAAACCAGCGGAATCTTCCCTTCTCTTCTAGTCAGTAGTTCTATGACAACTAAACACACATACATGCAGCCTGCAACTTCCATAGCAAAGTTTACCTTGGGAATTTGGAACAATCCTCTATCAGAAGTCACTAAATTGTAGCAAAACACTTATTCTACTGCATTTTCATACACAGTGGATTTTATAATACTTCCGTTTTCAACAAACAACAATCAGTCTTTTTACTGTAAGCGCTTAAAACTGCATTACTACTTGTAAACAGGCCTGAAGCGTTAATAAAGCCTTATTTATTTGATACAGATTAAAGCACTCCTGCAAAGTTACCACTCCTGCCCAAAATTAAAGCCATCGAAATCCACAGTTTTGCCTGTTGGTTTCATTGGGCTCCAAATTTGCTACAGCATTGGCCAAACCACATAATAAATAACATTAGTTTTTAATTGTTTCAATAAAAATGTTCCACCTTGAAAGCAGTATCTTCAAGTATTGTTCTCCTAGTCTTCTAACGCCTACTGAAAATCCTCCAGAAACAAGACAAACAAAAAAAAGCCTGGATGGAGAGAAGAGTGCATTTAAACAATGATCTCCCTCTCCTTACCCCACCCCGCCCTCCCACCCAGGATCTTGCTGACTTAATTCCAGGCTCACAATTTACTGTACAGCCGTGGTCTGGAATAAGCTTTCCCTGAGTGCTCTTTCTACCTGTTTCAAAAAGTCAGAATGTGTCTGCTTGAATTCAGCCATTATTATTGCCATTATTGCCATATGTGACATATCTTCTAGGCAAGTTATTTTGTTTTGGTAGCCCTGGATTTTACATATAGACAAACTTGTATTCTATTGCTCCAAATACAGAACTTGAAAGTGCATCTGACTTCTAAACAGTGTTATTCAGGCAGGTTTCAGAAAGTAACTAGACCCAAAAGATGTACATGCACAAACCTTCATAATGATTCATCTCCATTAACAGATGCAGAATTAACAGTGTATCTACGCGGAAATTTAGTGACAAAGCATCGTTAAGAGACAGAACTCCTTTGCATCCTAAGGTCTGGATATTAGAAGGGAATAAAATACTGTGTTGTGTAAGGAGTCAGATATGGAATGGGAATAAGCATTAATTTCACATACAAGTAAAGCAAGCGTTTCACGTGCAATGCCTCGTGGCATTTATATCATCTTTGGAGGTCTAGTCTCTACCTGCTACCCACCTTCACACCAACGGGAGTTGTGTGATATACAGAAGGAAGCCTCAGAACTGCATTAGAATTTTGCTTAAGCTAGTCTAAGTCACAGGTATTGTCACAGACTTTAAATGCAAATCCCCAGAGGACTGACCTAAAATGTACCATCAAATACTACCCAACATAAATACTCTAGGCGACTTGTGTTAATGCTGCTGACTGTATTCAGAATTCAGTAGTCTTGCTTTTTCCTTTTCAGTATTTCTAGCATACTAAAAGGCATATTTAAGTCTTCCCCCATAAATAAAGTTAGTCTGATAATTTAACTTTGTAGATTTATAAAATATTTCTATGCAACTTAACACAATAGCCTAAAAAAAACCCCAAATTAAATTTAATAAATAGTATATTTACAATTAAAATAAGTACAGACCTTATTGGATTTGCATTCGTTTATCGCACAAAATAATTTACAAGGCTTAAAGTAATAAATAAGTCAACTGGAAAGCTTTTCAGAGATGTGCATTCTCTGTATGTCAGAGTGCAGTACAGTTTCAGGAAGCAGTAATATATTCTGGCTAAAGGTTTCATGAGTCCTTATGTTGGACGGCCTTGACCAAAACGGGATTTTGACCTGGATTCAGAACACATAAGAAACATATGCACATTATTACTGCTAGAATTTTAACTTATCGTCCAGTCAGCTCCCTAGTACAGTACTTGCTTGAAATGACTTTCATGTTAAAGTGTCTTCTGAGAGAAGGAAAGGAAAAAGAAATCTCACTCTCAAAATCTATTATTGAGAAAGTCACCTTTCTGCCAGGTTATCTGTACCCACAAACTGCGTATTTGTACAAAGGTACACAGCTGAAAGAACAGTGATGCCAAATATCTTCTTCTGAAACCACTAATTCTACAGAAAGTCATAGGCATTTTTTTGACAAAAATAAGACCTGTGAGAAATTCCTCCAACAACATATTTGAAGCTTCCAGCCCATTCCTTAAAAGTTTGTCAGGAATTCCACTATAAGCTTCAGCTCAAGGGGCTCACCTGCTGGCCAAATTATGACCAGTTCTATGCTCTACGACTGCATGCGGTGTGCCAGCTTCTCAGTTCTTTGTTTTATCCATTTAAGGCACAGATGACCAATATGCAGTAACATAAGTTTTCAGTGGGGGGGGGGGTTTGGTTTTGGTTTTGGCAGGAGGCCAAAGAACAGGCTAAGGGATCTTGGCTAATGCTCTTTCAATTTCACAGAAATTTCTATTGGAGCAGCAGCCAACCTTCCAACACAGAAGCTATAAAGCAGTTCTTCCAGCATGGGAACAAGAGTTTCATTCTCTTAGCTCTAGTTTAATTTGACAAATGAAGCTTTCACAACATATATGGTTAACCTGCTGGAAGGTTAACCTGCTACATACACAAAAAAGTGTATGAAACAAGGCACGTTTTTCTTTAAACAAAAACCACCTATCCCCTCAATTCACATTCTGCTTTTTCCTTTTATTTTAATACCTTACCTGGTATTCTTCTCTGCGTTGTTTTGTCGTGCACTGACCTGTGCTGAGGCCTTTATCTGAGCTTCAAGTCTAGAATAAATGCCTCCTGCATACTGGAATCCAGAAAAAAAAAAAACCAAACAGTCAAGTTTTGCCATTTAATCAGTGACTTTTCATAAAAATCACTAATATTCAACAAAACCTATGGCATACTTTATTATCACAAAGGTTTCATAATCACAAGCCAGTACTAAAACCTTTTCAACCCATTCTGTTTTCCATGTCCAGTTTTTAAAGGCAACAAACGTAAATACTATTTTAAACTATTTTCCCCAACATGGTAAACACTACATTGTGACAGGACAAATCTTACTTCTTTGCTGTCTTTTGACTTGATTCGATCAAGGTCACCCAGTCTCATTTTTATTAAGTGCCCTGTAATCTCAGACATTCTTCTCTGATCTGTCAGAAATAAGAAAGCATCTTTAGAACAGACATTCTCCTTGCTACTGAATACAAGAGAGAAGAATTAGATACACACTTTACTGATATTCTATTGGTAAAAGTAGCTTTCTTTTCATTTCAGAAAAATCTTGAATAACCAAGATCCTAGATCCTGATGCATAATGTAGCTTCAGCAGCATTCTTGGCAGATACCAGAATCAGCCTGAGGCATTACACTGAGATCAAAATCTACCAGAATGATTTTGAGGTAGAGGCTTTCAAAACAGCAAAAATGCATAAGAATCTCAGGAGAGATTAAAAAAGGTATAGCAAAAAAAAATATAATTCTGAATATTTTTAGTCAGAAAGACTGGGAAAGAGAAGTGAATGTTTACTTCTGGTTATCTGCACAGACAACAAATGGCACAGGGATGCAGGAAAAATTACTCGCATACTTATGTAGCCATCAGATGACACAACTATCATCTCTGTAGGTTATGTGCTGACGTTCCAATAAACAACATAAACCATGCTAACAGACACCTATAATAATGCATTTTTCAGTTCTTCTCTGGCACACTTGGAACTCCTCTCCAGTACTTTCCCAGCCAGTAGGCCCAATGCTTCCCATTTATTTTTTAATCTGTGTGCAAGACTACATGGTATAGTGTTATATGGTGGATTTTATTTCTATTTTCCTACCACAAAGATTTTTTTCTCCTGTAGAATAGATGAGACTGCTAATAAATGCCAATCAAGTCCTAAAGTAACATTTTCAGAAGGAGTTCATAGCTGTATGAATATTTTTGTACAATTTGGAAGATTATGAGATTGCTGTGTGGTTTGATTACTAATGATTAGCTTAGTTGAAAACTGTTCTCTTCCAAATGAGAAGCAACTACAAAAAAAAAAATACACCCAAAACATCATTGCTCTATCTGAGATTAAATTCAACCTAAGCGTTTCTAAATAGTTATATTTTAAGAAAATTAGCCATTTATTGTATGAATTGTCTTTGCATATTATTAACTTTATGAAAGCTAAACTCATGCAAGAACGGACCATCTTCTCTTTGAGCATCTTGGTTGAATCTTAGTGACCTGGAAGCATCCCATTTGTTCTGCTGCATACTCACACTGGTTAGAAAAGAAAGATGCACACAATGTTATCAGTAACAGTTTACAAAAACGGATATACTAGAATACGTTCTTAAGGACTTTGAAAATCACTTACACGAATGGAGATGCATCTCGGGAACTTGACTACCAAAGAAAGAAAAACACACTAAGTATGTTTCAAGATCAAGTCCAAAACTTAAGAAAATTCCTCATTATTCAACCAAAAGATGCTGGTTTCAGAGCTCTGATTTTACCTTGTCAGACGGCTTCTCCTTTTTCTGAACACTAGGTGAAGAAACCATTTTCTTTGGGTGCTTGTAGGATTTCTTTAATTTCTCCTTTCTCCCTGCTAATTGAAGAAATGTCTACTAAAACCATCACAAATATTTGCATTTTCTGAACTATACAGCCACAAAATATTTTTTCCCTCTATTCCTTTATAAACAGAGTAAATGAACAGGCTGTTTTCCCTTTGTTAGTGCTTCAGGCACCCTAACAAACACGGATTACTCAAACACTTTTCTGTTAGAAGTGTACAAGAACTTAAGTACATATTTAAAATGCAGAGTGGTTACACATAACTGCACAACCTTTCTGTTGTAAAATTAAAAGCAAGTGCACATACAAGCTACATCTTTGACCATATTAATTCAATCAACAAGCTCTGAGTGATATCAGACCAATGAAATTTAAAGTCAATTTACAAAAATTTTCATTCGACCTTTCTTTTTTTTTTTCCCCCAAACTGCTACACTACAATCCCTTTGAGTCAAGACAAAAACAACAAAGAACTGCCCCTGTTCAAATGACTTATTGCTATGGTGAAAAGGAGAAGCTGATTTTTAGCTTTCCATGCTCCTAACCCCCTCACATTAAAATAAAACACAACAAAAAAAAAACAAAACCAAAAAACTCCAAAATCCTTTTACATCATATAGAGCTTCTCTTCAATGCAGACACAATTCTAGCCACATTCACTAGTCCTTCCACTATGTAACTAAAAGAATATTCTGGGAAAAAAAACCAACCAAACAAAAAAACAAACCAGCATGCAAAAATATAGTTGTGTAGCTACCGCCATTTCTTCCAACATTTATCTCCACAAAACTTCGTAAAAGTCACTTGATAAGTCTTTTCTGCAAAATACGCCCTTGATCAAATTCAAAGACACCTCAGACACAAAGATCTGCAGCTTTCCTTGTTTGCCAGTGATTTTTGATGGCACCAAGCAGTGGGGTAATTTCTATCTAAACACAGAAAAACTAGAAATAAAATTTAAGTAACATTCTTTTTTTAGATTGCCTAATGTTTAAAATTTGCTTACAGAAGAATTCTGTTGCCTTGAATCCCTCTCTCTAATATCCAGAGAGGGCAACTGTAGAGAGTTGTTGTACCTGGTTTCCTGCATACTTCTTCTTCATCCCCCACTTCATCCTCAGTGACCTCTGAGCCAGTGGTATACTCCTCCTCTTCAGATAACAATGACTGCTGTTTCTAATCAAGAGGAGAAGAGTGTCACAGATTATAAGTGAGGCTTGATTCCAATTAAACGACACATTAAATCTATCCTGAAGGAGTTGTCTTCACACTTAGCTCTGTATCTGAGTGACACAGCTATGCGCAGTTACGTCATGATTCTCAAATGTAATGAAATTAATTTCAAATCTTTGATTAGAACGTATTATTTATGTTTCTTTCAAGAGGTCAAACATTGTAAGAGGTCACCTAGAGGCTGTAGAGTGTCCATCTTCAGAGATACTCAAGATGTGACCAGATATGACCCTGAGCAAAATGGTGTATCTTTGAAGATGAATTTAACTTTGATGTTGGCTCTGTTTTGAGAGTGGGAGGAAATACCTAAGATGACCACTAGAGATCCCTTTCAACTTGTATTATTGCGTGATTCAGTGTTTAATATCCAATGTATTTCTGGCTATATTCTTTTTCTAATTAATAAGAAAATTTATGTTACGGTAGTGAATCATAGAATACAGGAAACTACAAGTTTACTGATGGTTCTGTTGAGGCTTGCTGCATCTTGCAAACAGCCTGAAATTGCTGAGACACTCAATAATTAAATACCACAAAGCATGCATATAACGGCACACTAGAAATACTTGCAGACTATGTACACCAGAGCTATCTGCATTAATAATTTCTTGCAAGTTGGTCTGGAATATCTGGTTGGCTTTCCTCTTGTGAACTCACCCTAATACCTAAAAATTTCTTTTCCTGCTATCTCTTGTTCATCTTATCTTGTACATAAACAACGGGCTCCAATATTGCAACGGATGGGGTTGCAGGGAATAGTTCCTAACTGATCAGCACAGAATAATGAAAATATTAAGGAATGTGATGTTTATATTGTTTGAGTATATGCATGTGTTTTAAAGTAAGTGATAACGAGTGCCTACTAATGCACGAGAAATGGTAAAGCTTAACATGGACTACAAGTTCAAAAAGTTTAGGAGCCATGTTTTTGCATGAACCATCTTACTATAGGACACTCGGAACATCACACTGCAACACAAATCCTCAAGAGTGACAGAGGTAAACTGCTGCTCTCTAGTATTTACATACAAAAGCAGAAAATCACGTGACATCTTATGCTACTGAAAGAATGACTCCTGATTTTCTGCATTTGGCTAGGACCTCAAAATCTGACAAAAGCTTTTTGCAATGAAGCAGCATCATAAAGAAGACATGAAGCATCTTAGACAAGGCAAAGAGACTGATCTTGATGATTTACATCTCTGTCAGCCTAATGAACTATTAAGAACTAATTCATGCAGTACTGGTCGATTGTTGTCATTTATAAAACCATTTAAAAGGAAAATATCTTTATTCAGGCCAAAGTAGTATTTCACACATACTTTCTTGTAAAAGTGTCACTATGCTTCAACCTCCAAATTAAAGCAAAAGTAAGAAAATATATTTTCCACCAAATTAATTAGAAAATAAGACAAAACACAAAGCTAGTTCTCTGCAGGTGCAGAAGAGCAAATATTTAATTTTATAAACAAAATATTTTACTAACCAGCTGTAAAGTCCAGTTCTTCAGAGAAAGAAACTGTTCCCACAGAAAGAGAGAGAAAGGCATATAAGTTAGAGAAATAATAATAATTAAAAGTGAAAAATTGTGAGTGCAATTCTAAAAAACAGGAGTGGTATGTTAGCATACAGCAATCTACACTGGTAACTCCTAGACGGCCTACTCCACTGTTAACTATAAATTATGGTGGAATGACTAACCTCAAACTGATTATGAACCAGTGATCAATTAAACGCAATGAAGTCTGAGTCATGTTTTAATGTGCCTAACCTTAGCACTAAAAATATTTACAGCTGATTTAATCAAAAAAGCAGACCAGGAGAGGAAGGGCAGTTATGTACCAGATTGTTACAGAGTTTAACTTGAATAGTCTCCTGCTATTATTATCACAGGAGAGCTTCTCATACTCTGTTTGAAATTCTCATGGAATCAGCAGCATTGTCAAGTTACCAAAAGTTCCACAATTGGTGCAGAAATTCAAAAATTTAACTTTGCATGAAAGCTCTCTTTAAACCAGAGGTAGCATTATAAAGTCTCCTTAAACTTGCCTTAGAAAGTATCACTGTTGACCTGACATACACATAGTAATGTGATATAGACATACATTCATGATAGCTCTGGAAAGTAAAATCTTTCACATCTTGGGAAAAAAAACAACCCAACCCAATCAACGAAAAAATCCCAACCAAATCACAACCCAAGTTACTGTTCTTCATTTATGGACTTGCAAAAGTCATGTGGACATACCCAGACACATCAGCAAAACAAAGGCAGCAATTATTTAATATTTGCCATGTGATATATTTCAAAGTACAACCGGATCTTTAAATATCATCAGTTTAAGAATGGGGTGGAAAGCACAAACGTATGGGGAATTGCCTCTGATTTACAGAAGTATTTCCAGCAGACAGGGTAAAAGTTTTGCATTTTCACTAACCAGATATTTTGTATTTATGCTAGCCTTTGCTATCCTGCAATGGTCAGCAGTGCACTTCTTCCTCCAATGAGGTATGGCTTTTGTTTTTATTAAAAGTTGTCTAATGAATTCTTCAAAGTACCCATGTAAGAATCTTCATTATCATAAAACAGGGGGAAAAAACCATTAGCACTCACAGCATTGATTTCTCCAGTTTTGGGACCCCATGGCGTATTTGGTTCGACAACCACATCACATTCAATGCCTTTTTCATCACAGAGCCCAATACCGGAATCACTTAAAGAAAAAGATGTGAAACGAAAATAAATTTTTCGGTTTTGCATATTTAGAATCACTCTCTTTTTACTCATCACGTACCAAGAGAGAAGACAGACCTTCAAGTCAGCCACATAGCATTTTGATTACAAATCATTCAAATATAAATACATGAGTGAATGCTTATGAAGGATGACTGAATAAGTGCCTGATTGAAATGCAGCAGGAAAAAGCACTTGCTCTTCTCTTCCCCATTTCCAACTAAACAATCAAAAATAAGCTAACTTTAAGAAGTCCTATGTCTCATTTTAAGATGGGAAAAAAAATCAAATGTAAGGTATATACATGTTAAGTGTTGAAGGATAAGTTATTTCAGTAACGTAATACAATGTTCTTACCTATTCTCATCCTTAGTGAAAGGAACAACAATAACATCTCTATGATGAAGCAGATCATTCAATATTTTAGTAGTTTGAGATGGCAAAGCATCCCCGTCTTCAGTTCCTGAAGGTAAATCAACCATGTGATCCCTCACTTTGCAGCCCTGAGATACATATACACAAAAGACCAAATATTTAAGTTAATGGGAAGAACTGATATCATTAAGTACAATAACAAAAGTTCAACTTTTGAACTCGTGTCCCAAGGTCCTAGCCTGCCCTGGGATGCTGCAACAATTTACAATCCTTCTTTTGAAAAAGATCAGTTTTCATAACACACTGTTGCCCCCGCCCCCAGCAGTGCAATGCTCTTTTAAAAGTGAGACAGTATTGAAGTACCTTTGGGAGGGTTGTAGGATCAAATCGAAGTACTTTTTGGTTACAACAGGGATATACTCCTGTCCCGGTTGAGCCCAGAGCACTTGCTACACCTGGATAAAGAACTGGCTGCGAATGGTACTGGCAATGGGAGAATTCAGTACACAGGAAAGACTGCAACAGAATAAAAAGAGAGATAACGCGAAGTGAGACTACCAATGGAAGTCAAAATTTTGCACTATAAAGAACATATACCAAGCCTTACTGCGGTTTATTTTCCAAACTGCTTTAATCCCTGCCTCATCCTCCAAAAGTAACCCACAACAAGCCACTTACAGACAAGCAAGTGAAAGTAAAAATATACTAACTTGGTTACATCTTGAGCAGGTCAACCAATTGACAGTCCCCCAAAGACGCCAATAAACATCCCGCCAGGATTTCAATTCCTCATGAAGGCCAATTAAGTACTCGTGGACTTCCCAGGTTTTGTCTCTGAAAAAGTAAAGACCAGGTTGCAAACAAAGTCATAACTCTGTTTTGATCCTGCCACCAGAAAGGTGAGGTGCAGAAAGAGCAGAACACATGCTCCACTGGTGAAAAACCTACAGAAGGGTTTAGAACAAGAAGGATATACAATGCAGGACAAGCACACAATCACAGGCCCTGGTTTTCATGGAGGACTTCAACTACCCTGACATTTGCTGAAAAGACAACACAGATTGGCATGCACAGTCCCGGAGATGTCTGCAGAGCATTGATGATAACTTCTTGACACAGGTGGTGGAGGAAACAATGAGAGGTGCTCTGCTGCACCTTGTTCTGACAAACAAAGAAGGTCTAGTTGGGGATGTGAAAGTCGGGGTAGCCTTAGCTGCAGTGATCATGAGATGGTGGAGTTCAGGATCCTGCACGGAAGAAGCAGGGCAAAAAGCAGAATAACAACCCTAAACTTCAGGAGATTCAAAGACCTACTTCAAGGAATCCCATGGGCTAAGGCTCAAGAAGGAAGCGGGGTGCAAGACAGCTGGTTGATACTTAAGCACCGCTTTCTCTAAGTTCAAGATTGGTACATCCCTAGGAGCAAGAAATCAGGCAAAGGAGGCAGGAAACCTGCATGGGCGAACAGAGAGCTTCTGGAAAAACTCTGAAGGAAGAAGGAAGTTTATAGAACATGAAAAAAGGACTGGCTGCTTGGGAGAAGTATAGGATCGCTNGGACTGGCTGCTTGGGAGAAGTATAGGATCGCTGTCAGAGTATGCAGGGATG
>VXAK01015931.1:0-26428 GCA_013399435.1 Arenaria interpres
GGTAGAATCATCTCCCTCGACCTCATAACTGTTGGAATACAAATCTGCTGTACATTTAGGTTTTCCAGCATTGATTATAAATCCTATGATAATAAGGAATTCTCATGTAAACTGACAGACTTGGTTGGGATTAACTGACTTCTTGGAAATAGCCCTTCAAATTCTCAAATTTGAGCCCTTTAAACAGCTGCTCGTTTAATATATTTCTTAGCTGACACATTACCGAGATTCAAACTAATTGATACTGACAGGTTTTGTGTTTACAAGAGAAGTCTTCATCAAACCCAACAGTATTATAAGTTTCTGAAATACTAGTACAAGGCTATGTTTATATGCCTGTATGTACGGAGAGGTTACTTCATAAATGCCCTGAAAAATACTTCTGATGGGTTAGTTTATCTAGATGTGACAGCCAGTCATCTCCAGCCACATGTGAAGCACAACAGGGCTCAGAGTCAGACTTAAAAACCCTAAATACAGGTTAGGTGGAATTACCCAGAATGGTTGCAAGATTCCCGCTTCTTTTTTTTTTTTCATTGGGGGTGGAGGGGAGTTTTAGAGATTAGATTTAGAAATTTCAGAAATTTGTTTACAGAAATTTTCTTTACGTGAGCTTTCTCAGGTGCGGGTTATACTTTCTAGCCTCCAAAATAAATATTGCTATTTTTATGTACAGATTTTTTGTCTCACTGTTGTTGGGTGATAATTTTGCTGTACTTCACAAGTAGCTTTAAGATGGAGTTTGGGTGGGAGCTTGTGCTTTTTTGGTGGTTCTCGTGCTTTTGATTTATTTTTTTCCACTTGTATTTTATTCATACTATTGTTCCAAATGTGGACAGTTTTCTGGGACTAATATAGTTTATATATAGATAGAGAATATAGAGAAATAGGACCAACATGCAGCTATTCAGTGAGATGCCCCGCTCCTGCAAGGGAGATTAATTAAAAATAATTATACTGGTAGTGGCACGATCTCTCTCCCTTTTTCTTCCTGGTGCTTTCTGTGTTATCTCTTACCCATTTTTCAACTTTTGTTTCCTGCAGTTGGTGGGAACGTGGATTGGAAGCAGATCGCAAGTATCCAGGAATCCATTGGTGAAACCAGCTCCCAAAGCGTTGTCGTTGCTGTAGACAGGTATTGTATTAAATTTGCTGTTGCCACCTCAAGCTTTTTAAGCAATATTTAAATACCCTGTGCTAATAATAGGATGTTGTTAGTTTACCTCTATTTGGAAAAAAACTACATAAATATTACCATATTAATAATGCTTTTAGGTTTTGTGGGGTTTTTTTTCCTTTTTTATGGAGCAGAAGTGTTTTTTGCAAGAGGGAACAGAGCAAAGATTAGGCAAGAAGCCTCTTTACTGATGTAAAATTATGGCAGGAGAGTTGCAGAATGAAGGCTGCTGCACCGGCCGGTGGATCTTGATTGGCTATATATAGTAACGTTCGGCAAATCTCATTTTGCCTTAGTACAGGGAGCATTATTGACAGGCCCCTTTTTCTCCTAAATGTGATTACTGGCTCCCTGATTTCCTCTAGGTTACGTAGATGTTGTCTGAATTTACCAAAATTATTATTCCAGTCTTCCTTTCTATGAATCATACTTATCATAACTGGGCTTGATCAGGGTTTGATACTTATCGTAAACATTCCTTGTTTATATGGTAAAGTACTGATCAGACTGGAGTGTCTGATGGATCTTGCTCTCTCAGCATGTAAGAAGTCAGAAAACATCATTTTCTTAACACTTTTTAAAATAGGCCATCACAAAGGGGTATCATTTTGAAGGTTTATAAGTGTTGGTGTGGTTGAGTATATTGATATTATTCATCAGTCACTACCAGTGAGTGAATAGCATTAGAAACGATGCCCACCTCCCGACCTCCACGCGTGCTTATGGGCATTATTTTTAAATATTAGAAATAATTGAAATATTTCTGATTTTCTTTTCAAAGCTCGGTATTTTTCCACAATTACTAATAGCTTTTTAGGAAATAAAAGTAGTCAGGGGGTGTCTCTACTTTTTTTTCTTTTTAAATCTTGAATACATGTTTAATAGATAGAATCGCAGAATTGTCTAGGTTGGAAGGGACCTTAAAGATCATCTAGTCCAACCATCGACCTAACTCTGACAAATGAATAAATAAATAAATAAGAAATAAGCAGTACTTTTTTACAAAATTATAACAGTGTCTTAAACTGCACTTTACAGAATATTTACGGGATCTACAAGGTTGGATGGAAACGCTATCGGTAGGTTTTATCTCTTTTTTTTTTTTCTCTTTAACCTGCAAAGCAACTTTGCCTTAAAATATTGCGTTGAAATCTGTGATCATTTCACAGTGGATTTCGTTCGCTGGCTTTGTGCTGTGTCTATGGATGAGCTGCTCTCTGCTACCCACCCCCGGATGTTTAGCCTGCAGAAGATAGTAGAGATTTCTTACTACAACATGGGCCGGATCAGGCTACAGTGGTCTAGAATCTGGGAAGTTATTGGAGATCATTTTAATAAGGTATCCCTCTTAATGAAATGATTATATTGCATACTCCTTGCGTGATCCTTGCATTATTGACACAAATAAATTTAGAGATTTGTTGGAAAATCACGTGCTCATCTGAATTGTGTTGGTTTTTCTGTCCTTCTGTATCAGTAGCTCAAAACGCCACAAACATTGTAAAGCTGGAAAGGCCTGTGAGAAGGCAGAGAGACACAATGGAATAAATGTAAAAGCAGGAGTACACCTAAAGTTATTTATCATTACCTGCATCTAGAACTGGCTGCCTTTAGTTCTGTGTTTAAATTTTTGGGGGGTGATCTGTGAAGCTTGGGATAAGACATTGTTTTCTGTTCCAAGTCTAAATGGATTATTTATACGGTGGATGTTTGACATGCCTTTTTAATCCAGCTGGTTGAAGTCTTTCTAGGCGGCTTGCTTAGTTTTAGAAAGTTTTAAATGCTAGGATATATAATGTAGAAAGTAGCTGGAATTGGTTAGGGATTACTGAACTGCACTAACGATGTGGTTTAGGGAATTGGCTACTGTTTAATTTTGTTAATTTTTCAGTACTGCTTACTTTTCCGTTAGCAAAAGTAAAGGCAACTTGGGCTGAATCTGTAAGAATTCTGATGCAAGCTTACTGCTCATTTCTGTTCTGCTTTATCAGGTTGGCTGCAATCCCAATGAAGATGTAGCTATTTTTGCAGTAGACTCCTTAAGGCAATTATCAATGAAGTTCTTAGAAAAAGGAGAACTTGCTAATTTTCGATTCCAGAAGGATTTCCTAAGACCGTTTGAACATATCATGAAGAGAAACAGGTAATAACATAAAATTAACTGAATCGCCAGGAATCATGAGCACCAACTTTTGCATTTGACGTTACAGATCGCTTTTGTAAAACCAGTTGCTGGAGAATTATGCTATTCTAACCGATTATGTAATTCAGATTAAACAATTACTGTTTATTATCTTAATTTAGGTCCCCTACGATTCGAGACATGGTTGTGCGGTGTATTGCCCAGATGGTGAATTCCCAGGCTGCCAACATTCGTTCCGGCTGGAAAAACATTTTTTCAGTCTTTCACCTGGCAGCCTCGGATCAGGATGAGAGTATAGTGGAGCTCGCCTTCCAGACCACAGGACACATCGTCAGTGAGTAGTGACCATATTCAGACGTCGCCAAAGTGTGTGTGACTCCAGAGACTTGAGAAGTTTGCTTTATCTCTACCACCTGCCCAATAAAGCCCGCTTCCTGCTTTAGAACCAGAGTTTTTTACACTTTTCAACCAATCCTCTGGGAAAATACTTAACGAAAATAATTCAAAAAGATTACAGTTATCTGTCTTCCTTTCTGCCTTTTCAAAATAAAAATCTTTTTGTAGCGTTCTATAGTAAAGCAAGTCAAGCCTTAGGTAATTTTACTGAATGGGTACGTTTTCATTTTAAGTGAAGAATTTAGTTTGTTTTTTCCTCCCAGAAGAAAAGAAAAAATAGTAGTCATTTTACTATTGTGTTGTTTGCTTGTCTTTTTCAGTGTTTCTGAGTTGTGCTTGTCTATGTCCCTGTTTAGGACAAAGTGCTGAGCTAGGTGGCACTATGATATTTTTATATTTTCTTTTCCTCCCTTCTTCCCATTCTAATCTAGATCTCAGGCTTTAAGTGCCATAAGAAATCTCTTTATTCTGTTTCAGCCTCTGCACGTTCCTAGAACTTTTTCAACATTGATGAATAATGTTGATTTTTTTTTTTTTTTCCTCAAAAGTGACTATTTAAAATCAAGGCAACATATTGCTGAGGGAAGTCCTTTGGTAGATGTAACCCCATGCTTTACGTAGCTCTGATCTCACAGACTGGTGTTAAGCATTATCTTTTCTTGCTCAACTGTTAAATTTCTCTCCTTTAGACTAGATGCTACTTCGGTTTTCTAGACAGTTATTTACTGTCAAAATAGAATGTCCTTTAGGTGGTGTTTGGTTTTTTTTTGGTTGAGCATTCATTTGGTTGAGTTTTTATTGCTACTCCAGCATTTGACAGCACCAGTCAATGAACCAGTCTGTCATGACTTCTGTTACGATCACTTCATATTAGAATTAATAGATTTTAAAGCATGACACTTTTTTTTTTTCTTCTTCTTTTCACGCTTTTTCTCCCAGCAATTGTGTTTGAAAAACACTTCCCAGCAACCATAGATTCTTTCCAGGATGCCGTAAAGTGCTTGTCTGAATTTGCCTGCAATGCAGCATTCCCGGATACCAGTATGGAAGCCATCCGCCTCATTCGCCACTGTGCAAAATACGTGTCTGACAGACCTCAGGTACAGTCTGTATTAACTAAATTGTAAGTGCTTTAATCAATAGGGCTTTTATACAGAAAAAAAATACTCGCGCTAACCTTATTGGCTTCCCTTCAAGTTTCAGGCATTAATGAGAAACATACTTTGCTCAGAAGCAATAGGGGTATAAAATGCCGCAGGCTTTGAAAGTATCAGCAATTTCTTTCTTTTTTTTCTTTTATTCGCCACCACCCATCCCCATCCGCCCAGTTCAGCTGGTGGCCAGCTTTCCTGAGAGCTGCTGGAAATCAGCGTATCTCGGGATCTGCTCTCTACTGAGAAGCGTTGTGAAGAACAGATAACGGCACGAGCAAAAGTGCTTGATATATTCAAAACGTTGTAGTAGATCCACACTGACAGTGCTTAAGTGATTAAGAGACTCAGACTGAACTGCAAGCAAAAAGTGACGCTTCGATTTAACATCTCGTTTATTTTTCAGTTTATTTTTCATAATATCCTGAGCATTGCTTTGAAAAACATTTCACCTTTTCAGTGTTGTTATTTTGATTGCCAGCTCACCTGAGGCATCGGGTTGTAAATACTAGTACAGCAGAGATTGTTATTTACGGTCCAAACTGTGTTTTATTTTGAAGAAACTTACTCTTACAACTCTGTATAACCCCGTGTTTTCTTCTAAAGGCGTTCAAGGAATACACAAGTGATGATATGAATGTAGCTCCCGAAGACAGAGTGTGGGTACGAGGATGGTTCCCGATTCTCTTTGAGTTGTCCTGTATCATCAATAGATGCAAATTAGATGTAAGAACCAGGTAACAATCAGTATTTGTAATTCAAATTTTAAAAGGCTTACTTTGCACTTTTAAAATACAAACAACTTTGTTAGTAAACATAACCATCTGAAAATCACTTGAGCATTTAATTGAGGCGATATCGCTTTGGGAACACCAGGCTATTTAAAAACACCTTTTAAATAGACGCTGGGATGTAGAAATGAAGTCTCTGTTCTTTACATATGAAATTTCTATTTTCCATTATAAATAATGAAGTTACGTGGTTGTGATTGCAATATGTTAAATAGATAAGTATTACATTTTGTGAAATATCCAAATAGTGCCTGTTTAGGATGAGTAGCCATGAAATCACAAAGATAAGAACTATTTAAATAGTTCATTTGAAAATAAATTAAAGCTTACGAAAATTAAAATACAGTGACTGTTTTCCCTTTGTTATGGAACCTGCAAACTATTTAAAACACCTCAACTCAACTTCCAGTCAGATGCGATGGAGGCAGTTTAAGCACAGTAAAATGTAAAAGTCAACTTTTCCTGACATAAAACAAATAAACATCGTTTGAATGTAGAAGGGCAACCCCTAAATGGTCAATATGCATTAAATTCTGACCCCCCCCTTAAATAAGGAATTACTTTGGATTAATAGCCTTGTGTTGCTCTGTTTAAAAGAAATGTAAAATGGTCCATGCAATGAGTAGGTTTTGTTTTAGTGGACTCCCAACAGCAAAATTCTGTTAGTCTTTTTCTCGTTTTAATTAAAACTCCTGACCCCAGTCCCGCCTGCCTTCCTGGGTCTTGCCCATCATACTTACTTGGAGGATGTTAAAACTGGTTTTATACTGTGATTCGTTAACTGGTTGAGGATTGCAGAAACAGTTGAAAAGCAAAGCTGTACTAGGATGTCGTGTAAATTCTCCTTTTTTTTTTCCTTCAATATGGCTTTCCCCTTATGAAGTGTATTCTGTTGCAGTTCTGATGCTAAATGTGAGAGGTTGTATGCATATAGTTTTAAATTTACACATCTACACGTGAGCTGTGCATGTGAACTCCCTTTATAGCTGGTGAAGATTAATACTCCTTTCTAGACCTCTGTATTTCTTACCTGGAAATCCTTGTTCTTTTATTTTTGTGGTCCTTTCTAAAGAAGTTATTTTCCTCTTTTAATTTGAAATTACCACAATTTTCAAAAGTATTTCTGGCTTATTGCCTGTGACTTCTAAGTGCTTTTTAACCAAGCTGGTTTTCTACTTCATATTGGTGTACTAGTGTGACTGATCCACGTCAGATCAATGTATAATGTTCTCAACAGTATTTGAGTTTGTTATTGCTGTTGCAGTTGGACGTATTTGGCCTCGTCATGTCTTTTGGTAACTCTTAATGTGTGGTGTTCTTTCTTCATTTCAGGGGCTTAACGGTAATGTTTGAAATAATGAAGACCTACGGCCATACTTACGAAAAGCACTGGTGGCAAGATTTGTTCCGGATTGTCTTCAGGATATTTGACAACATGAAGCTGCCAGAACAGCAGACTGAGGTGAGAAAAGAGAGGGAAGAAAGTTTACATGGGATCGATAGTTACAATAGAAAACCTGGTTAGCAATATAGTTTATCAAGTTCCGTAAGGCAAACCTCAAAATAATGAGGTTAAACCTCAACACGCTCCATGGAATGAGGCTTGTAATCAGCAGTGAAGCCACAACTAAAGGAAATAAGTTCTCCTAGTTAAAAACGTGTCGATGATTAGGAAAGAAACCCCAAAAACTAAACCACAGACCGAAGAAAACCCTTAAAATCCAGTGTTGTGCTTTCACTGCAGCCGTTTGACCGGCCAAACAGGTTTTGACCCACCAAACCAGGACCAAGTACTGTCCTGACAAGGAAGTGGAAGAGAAATGGGCTTGCTAATGTAAATTATGTGTAAATTATTAATATTAGGAGTTTGATCAAAATTGTCAACTGCTGGGGAGGCTCTGTCTGACTATTTGTAGAAGGACACGTCTCACTTTCTAAGTTCTTATTCCCTGGAAAACATTTGGAAGAAACACAGAAAACTTAACTGCTTGTTAAAATATTGAGGTAGGGTTAGACACTAAGTTTTGTGGTGGGAAGTCCTTGTCAGTCCTTTCATCTGGCCTCCAGGAACAGTTTGTCTGTTTCTGTAGTTGTTTTTTTTAAACCTGCTGGTTAGCAAAGCAAAAGTTGGGACTCCAAGTTTTGGGGGTTTCGAGATGGAAAAAGGAATTGCACGTCAATGTGAAACAGTTCAAATTGAGGGGTGTGTAGGGCTGCAGGGATGTGTATCCTCGGAATTTCACCTTAAACCAAATTGTAACTTATCTTTTTTTTCCCCGTCCTAGAAAGCCGAATGGATGACAACTACTTGCAACCACGCACTTTACGCAATCTGTGATGTTTTCACACAGTATTTAGAAGTTCTTAGCGATGTTCTTTTGGACGATATATTTGCCCAGCTGTACTGGTGCGTGCAGCAAGGTAGGACCGAACCAGTTTCTGCTCAACGACGTTTAACGTTTCACTGTGTTGAACGTGAATAAACAAATGCCCTGTTTTGTCTTTTCCAGACAACGAGCAACTGGCACGGTCTGGTACAAACTGTTTGGAGAATGTTGTCATCCTGAACGGTGAAAAGTTTACCCTCGAAATCTGGGATAAAACTTGCACTTGTATGCTGGATATTTTCAAAACTACAATCCCTCACGCGTAAGACGACTGTTAATATTTCTGATTTGTAAAATAGTTGAGCTACATGACTTACTGATTTCAAACTGCTAGATGTCTAATAGGTGCCATGAACAGAAAGCTGTTATGTGGGGACTAAATAGACGCAGACTTTCTTGGAACAGGATGAGAAGTCAGGTGCTAGGTGTACTAGATATACTACTGTTGTGTTGTAAATGACAAACTGTTAAAAACTAGAAATAAGCTAAAAAAACCCAACCCAAAACTGTACCTTGATTTAATTTTAAAATGTTGGATTTTTTGAGAAGTCCTGTCTGATTTTTTTTTTGGTCATTTTCTTTTTGTAAGAGGAGAATGCTATTGATAGGCAGGCTTTCCTATTTGTAATGACACGTGAAGCTTTTTCCACAAAATGCTGAAATACCGCAAGAGTCTTAACAGATTTAAGACTCTGTGGTTGATGGTGAACTTCCACCATGTGTTTCTATGAATCCTAATCTCTTCATGAAGATTATCTTGCGTGTTTGGTAACTGTCTTTCCCTTCCTGTTATAACTCTGAAGTTTCTTGGCACAAAGCTCTACTATTCTGAGTAATAGCTTATACATATACAT
Source organism: Arenaria interpres (assembly GCA_013399435.1). Lineage (NCBI taxonomy): Eukaryota > Metazoa > Chordata > Aves > Charadriiformes > Scolopacidae > Arenaria > Arenaria interpres. Next base: position 8,900 of record VXAK01015931.1, read on the forward strand.
CATAGAGCAGAATAACAAGAAATCACATCTGAAAATCACATTATACCCAGTATGAGGGGTTTTTTTCCCCCTACCCTAACAACACTGAGGTGAAACACTACTTGTTTTCATATCTGATGGTCTTAATGTCAAACTGCTGCATTATTACTTCTCCTGTGTCTGTCAACTAGTTCATAGCATTTGCTTCTGGGTATCACCTGGTTTAGGCCTGTTCTCAGTGCTCCTCACTGTTTGCTTATCCAGCCCATACTTCGTTAGCTCGTTTTAATAGTTTCTTTGATTCTTCTTTTTATTTACTTGCTATTCTGTTTATAATTTTTTTTTTTTATTTGAAATTTTCTGAAGTTTCATGGTGCTGAGAAAGCCAGGGTGAATGCCCTCTTGTCCTCAGGAAATTAAAGAGTTAGAATTGGTTCCTTGCACAAATGACACTGGTCTGGCCTCTACTGGCTCATAATGTCTCATTATTCCAATACCTCCTTTGGCAGATGGACGTTTAAGACTTCATAGCCCAAAATAAATTACACTGTGTCTTAACAACATCTAATCCAGAATAATCTACAATTTGTATCCTGGTAGCTTTTAAGAATCAGTTCAATTCTCTGCTCTGCTGTATTTGTTGTCTCATTACATCCCTCAAGATTTTATCTTTTCTTATCTCTGATTTGTCTTTTTATTTATATGGTCTTTAGTTGTGTGAAGATCAGTGATATGTTAATTTAGGATCCTTAACACAATGGGAGAGATCTCACTTGGGATTCGGAGGCTAAATAGTTTGAGATCTTAACAATGACAACCTTAATCTTACTTTGTAGCAGTAGGTTTGATAGCACAAGAGATGATGGGACCTCTGAGATTATTTAATCCAATTTCCCTCAATTCTTGGCAGGCACAGAGAGCCTCGATAAGTTACAATTAATGTAGAAATTTTTTAGTGCATAAGCAAAAATCTTCAAGACGGCAACATGCTACAGGAAAACAGCAGGGAAGAGATCAGAAGTTTTGTCAGTGACCTCCTAACAGCAGAGAATCCCAAGTGGAAATAGAACCATGATGCCAGAATATATCCCAAACACTGAATGCGGAACATCTCCAGATGTTCATGCTGGGGAGAGACCCTTTATCAGGGAGTTGAGTGATAGTACGAGGGGGAATGGTTTTAAACTGAAAGAGGGGAGATTTAGATTAGATTCTAGAAAGAAATTCTCTCCTGTGAGGGTGGTGAGACCGGGGAAGAGGTTGCCCAGAGAAGCTGCGGCTGCCCCATCCCTGGAGGGGTTCAAGGCCAGGCTGGATGGGGCTTGGAGCAACCTGGTCTGGTGGGAGGTGTCCCTGCCCAGGGCAGGGGGGTTGGAACTGGATGATCTTTAAGGACCCTTCCAACCTAAATGAGTCTGTGATTCTGTGGTTTGTCCTGGGGTAGATTCATTCCTTATTCCACGTAAAACTTCAGACAGTGTGAGAAAACAAGGCCCATTAATGGCCCTAGAGCCCTGCCTAGAGCCACAGCCAGTATTTCTGAGAAAAATTAATCCACCTGCACATAATCCACTTGTCCATCCAAGGCACTTGGCAGAAACACTGAAGTTCAAAAACCACAGTACTTAAATTTTTCCGTATGTGTGAAAGAACATACTTAAAACTGAAACCAGTTTATTAATTTATGGAAGTAGCTATGCCTGACTCTTTTTATGTTTAGCTTTCATTAATTTAAATTAAAACAAACCAAACCCCCACCAGACTGAAGTGGACTTCTTAGAATATCGGTCCTGATTTGTATTTCAGACTTAGTAAATTTGGTACTGGTGTTTTGTTTTCAAGGCTGCTGACTTGGCGACCGGTGAGTGGGGAGTTTGGCTCCACGTCTCCCTCTGATGCCAAAGAAAAACTGGTAAGCGATACTGTAAAAGCTTGAAGAGTTCGGTACAAATGTGTTGTGATGTAGATTAAGTAAAAAGTATACTTTGTTTAAACCCAGTTTTCAATTTTGATGCACTTGAAGAAGTTTTTTTTTTTTTTCCCAGGTAAAGTGCTATTTAATGCTTAAAAATAGCAAGGAATTAATTGAGAAAAAGAAGTATGAGTGTGTTTGCTGCAAAGTTGACATCTAGAAGTTGGCTGTAGGTCGTGACCTGTGTGTGTTTTAGGTCACGGCCTGTGTCTGGGAGGTCCCTGGAATACTGTGTTTAGGGGTTGAGTTGTTTTCTGGTCTGGGGCGTGGGTTTTGTTTCATTTTACTCAATATTCTCTTTGATATATTGGCGTGACGAGACAGCGCTGGAGGTGGAAAGACCATCAGTTAGATTGACTTTTATTTTTTTTTCCTCGAAATTTTCTCTGGTAATAAGACCTTAAACATCAGTGTTTATAGTGTTTATTTTAGAAAATAGGCATAACCATCGGATTTCGTAGCGCTGATTGAATAAAGTGATGTAAAATTTGGATTTGCCCACAAGTGGCAGCCCTGTAGCTACTTCACTACTGATGAGAATTCGTTCGGCTTTGTGGACGTTCTCCAAGATTGTTGCGTGAAGTTCTTTATAGAATAATGAAGTATTTGATAAACATTTTTGAGGATATGGTCCCAAATGAGTTTTACTGAGAGAAACCGACTTCCTCCATTTGTATGGAGCGTTAACAGAATTTCCTGACAGCAGAGTGTCAAAGCTTGTGATGGCCAGTTTTCATTATAGAGGTACTTTACATCCATGTGACTGAATGTGCTTGCTTATTTCTTGACTCAGTTGCAGTGATTTGATGTATAAAAGGTTTGATCTCAGCGCTGTCTGCGGTTTTGATCCATTTATGTCAAATATAATAGCGTGCAAAAAAGGCAAATATCCTGAATATCTGAGTCGTGAATCAACTGAAAGATCTTTCCTCTTTGAAATAGTTTAACATGAATGTTCTTAAAAATCTTGTTTGTCTTCAGCGTAAAAAGACACTTTACAATTCAAAATTAACAGAACTTGTATAATAAATAGTGTTAAAGGAGATATATTTTGGGTCCTTTCAGTAGGGTAGAATTTTTGCAGGCTTTAGATATTTCCTTCTAATTTTTCTTTGGATAATTCAAATACAATGAAGCGTTCTGCTGTCTATAGCCGTATCTATTAAAAGTAAAGTTATACTTAATAGAGATTAAACCCTTGGTTATTTACTGGCATGAGAAGCTGATACGTTCTTCATAGGAACTCTTTGTTTAGGTTTAAATCTTGCTAATGACGCAGTGTGGGGACTTGATGTGTAGTCTCAACAAATGCCAATAGAAGCTCTGGGTTATTAAAAAGGGACAGTAATCACTAGATACATAACTGCTTTGCGGTTAATTATAACATAATTTGTTATTAATTACATTTCCCTCTTTTAATGAAGGCTTTCTGAAATGTAACTCATGGGTATTACCGTTGATTTTAAGACTTTACATTCAACTGATGGAGAAGGAAGATGTTTATTAAAAAATAGAAGAGAACCCCAGCAATTCATCTTCCAAAGGCATTGAGTCCTAGCTCACAAAAGAACACGATACAACGTGGAGAATCAGAACACGTTGCAGAAGTCTGGCAAAGGGGTTTTAAATTAGAGCATTTTCTTTCTTGATATGTATATATTCTCCTCCTCCATCATTTTACTGTGGTAGATTCCTGTAGCACCTACAGACACATGAGCAGAAGCTTGTAATTCGGAATGTTCAAGGGGGTAAAGGTAAGTAAAGATGAAAGTTTGATGACACCTCGTGTTGCTTGGGCTTGCCATTTAAGAGCTGCGTGTTCGCATTTTGAGCTGTTACAAAAGGAATGCCAATTCTCACAGAAGATTAGAGGTTTTTATTGCGGATCAAGGTGGATACTGCATGTCCCAGTATGGGAACCTGGCAGCAAACCTCGTACACTTTTCAATTCTTTCTTAGTGGGTCATGTTTTTAGTATCTTTCTTGAACTCTAATAGCAAATAGAATCGTAGAATTGCCTAGGTTGGAAGGGACCTTTAAGATCATCTAGCCCAACCATCCAAATATGACTAAAGCGAGTGAAAAAGTGCAGTGTTGAAACAGCAAATGTCTTAAGCTATGAAGAGCACGGCACTATTGACAATTAGCTCGCAGAAGTTTTCTGTAAGTTCATTATTTAAAGGGTTTTTTTTGGCTTTCTTTTCAGGATACAATCTCACAGAAGTCAGTAGATATTCACGACTCTATTCAGCCCAGATCTTCAGATGGACGCCCGTATCAGCCCAGCGCAGGGTCCACAGTAGGCGAAGAAATGAGTAAAACCAGGCCCACAGCAAGTGCGTGTTTTCTAGTCATTTGGCATTTTTTATCTGTTAAGAGTCATATTTAGCAGATGTTTGATATCTTTAGTTCTAACCTAGTTCTAGTTAGAAACGTGATGAGAAGAAAATTCCATCGGTTAAATTGTTGTCTTCGTGTGGTATGACAGGGTTCTGTTGGACCCTTGTGGGTCCACATTTTTGACCTGTGCTTTACAAATCTAGAGTTCAGCTGCGAACACTCAGGCTTTGGACCCAGAGAAGAATCTTAAAAATAGTGCTCCCTTTATAAAGCTGTGTAAATGAGTAATTTTCTTCTTTTCTTAAGAGCAAAGTTCTTTCTGTGTAGGCTGCAACAGAAGCAATAGCTGGAAAAAAACAAGGTGTATTTAGACCGATTTGAAGAAAGTGTCAAACCTTTAAGATACTTGTGCAAAGTTACTTGTCAGAGCTTAAAAATGCTCACATCTGGTGGTGTCAGAACTTGCCACAAGTTCAATCAGGCATCGGTGCCATCCAAAGCCACCTCTGCCCGTGGCCGGTCTCAGCCTCTGGTCCTTGCCACTGCACTGATTTTAACAACACGATCACTAATTCTGGTGGCTTTTAGGTAACGTTGAATATTTGTCCAATATATGGCACATGACTTTAAAATAAATAGTGGTTTTTTTTTTAAAAGCTGCCAATTGTTAATGGGATGATCAGTCCTGGTTTTAGAGGAGTAACTCACATGGGTGGATTCCAGGCTTGGTTTATGAATGTGCTTCAAGTGAAGCCGTTCCCAAAATAGCTCAAAAAAGAAAAAAAGCATTGCAGTTTCTTAGTTAACAAGCACTTTTCTTTTTCTTTCCTCTAAAGAATTTCCAGAACAGAAGTTATTTGCTGCTCTGTTGATCAAGTGCGTTGTACAACTGGAACTCATTCAGACTATCGACAACATTGTCTTCTTCCCGGCAACCAGCAAAAAGGAGGATGCAGAGAATCTGGCAGCAGCACAAGTGAGTAGAACCCATCGGTAGCTCTCCTTTTAACAGCTTTTTCTTCTCTGGTGGATAAAGCTTCATAAATTCCTGTAAAATCCGCTGATTTACAATTTTTAGAAGCGCTCAAGAACTGGGACAGCACAGCGTGGAGATTAAAACGTGCATCGTTCAAAGGGATTTCCCTAACTGGGATGCAGAAACAACTTTTAATACAGTTTTAAGTTGAAATACAAATGAAAACGGGGGTAGGATTGAGATATCACAGGAGCTTGCTGAAGAAAATCGTTAATTTTGACTTAAAATCTTTTTTCCTTTTCTTTTTTTTTTAATAGAGGGACGCAGTAGACTTCGATGTCCACGTGGATACACAAGATCAAGGGATGTATCGTTTCCTAACGTCACAGCAGCTTTTCAAACTCCTCGATTGTCTGCTGGAATCTCACAGATTTGCTAAAGCGTTTAATTCGAACAACGAGCAAAGAACTGCTCTCTGGAAAGCGGGTGAGTCGGTCGCCTTGGAGAAATATTCTGTGAGAATGTGTTACTTCGCTTTGAATTGACCCAAAAAATAGGTCATAAGTACTTTGATGGTGAATGTAAAATTGAATATCAGGCTGTAACTGAACAACCCTGGAGTCCCCAAGGGGAGGAGACCTTATCTGCGCAGCTGCAAATTCCCTAAATTTAGGATTTCCTAAAATGTAAGGTTTCCCTGGGTGAGGGCTGCGGGCTGATCCCTGGCTGTAGCTGTGAGTCCCGTGATTGGAAGCCGCAGACACAAAACCCCAAAACTGGTGAGGGGGGTTGTTTTACCTACCCGTGTATAAGTGAAATACATGTCATTTTCTGAAACAGATGGAACATGGACTGTCTGTAGCATCGTGTCTCATCTCTTCCTGGCACTAAAGGAATTAAAAATATTAAGATTATTTTTTTTTTAATTTAAAATTGTAAAAATATTAATATTTTTAATGGTGAATGCATACTGGGAATATGCAGCAAGATGTTCTGTGCGTTGATCATAGAATGGTTTGGGTTGGAAGGGACCTTAAAGACCATCCAGTTCCAACCCCCTGCCCTGGGCAGGGACACCTCCCACCAGACCAGGTTGCTCCAAGCCCCATCCAGCCTGGCCTTGAACCCCTCCAGGGATGGGGCAGCCACAGCTTCTCTGGGAAACCTCTTCCAGTGTCTCACCACCCTCACAGCAAAGAATTTCTTCCTAATTCTAAGTTTAGATTTCTTCCTAATCTAAATCTTTCAGTTTAGAACCCTTCCCCCTCGTCCTCTGGCTCCCCTCCCTGATCCAGAGTCCCTCCCCATCTCTCCTGGAGCCCCTTTAGGGACTGGAAGGGGCTCTAAGGTCTCCCTGGAGCCTTCTCTTCTCCAGGCTGAACACCCCCAACTCTCTCAGCCTGTCCTCACAGCAGAGGGGCTCCAGCCCTCGGAGCATCTTCATGGTCCTCCTCTGGACCCGTTCGAACAGGTCCATGTCCTTCCTGTGCTGAGGACTCCAGAGCTGGACACAGAGCTCCAGGTGGGGTCTCGCCAGAGCAGAGGGGCAGAAACATCTCCCCAGACCTGCTGGCCACGCTGCTGGGGATGCAGCCCAGGATGGGGGTGTCTCTCTGGGCTTGCTGTCTGCATACACAGAACCACTTCACCTTGAGTGAGGTAGCATTAATATTTATGGGTATGGTTTTTGCTGGTGTGTGTGGACCTCCAGTAGCAAACCGAGTTCAATTATACCCTAACAGCTTTGGAAGCAGTAGCATTGTAGATGTTTTTATGAAAAACAAGGAATAAACCAGTGTACGCTGTGGAGATACGATTGTGACAAAATGGTTTGTCGTTCAGGTGCCCTTTTATTGTGCACCAGGTTTCACTTCTACTTGGAAGCTTCTATAAAAACGGGTGCCAAACACAATTATGGTGCATCTACACAGGTTAATCTCCAGCAGCACTCCTTCGTACTAAGTGCTGTGAGAAATTCATGACATGAGGTGGTGGTTCCACCTGTCTATGTGCGGAAGATGCTCAGAAGAAGAAGTGGGGGGACTGTAAGGAGAAGTGTCTGATGAAACACAAAAATCTAAATGTGTGCTTGGAATTTCTCTAGGTTTCAAAGGCAAATCGAAGCCCAACCTTCTGAAGCAGGAGACCAGCAGCCTTGCCTGTGGGCTGCGCATTCTGTTCCGTATGTACATGGACGAGAGCCGCACCAGCGCCTGGGAGGAAGTCCAGCAACGGCTGCTGAAGTAAGGCCCCTGGAGCTAAACCCCTTGATGTTACTTCTGATGTCAAAAAGAATTGTTTAGTTTTATTTAGAAGGAGAGACCTCCTCTGTTTGCAGTAAACTTCCTGGAGCTGACACCTTCTTTCTTTGTGAACATGTGGGGGTTGTTACTGCTCTTCTTCAAAAAGCAGAGCAACAAATCCTGCCCCTCTGCTCTGCCCTGGTGGGGAGCACTGGGTCCAGTTCTGGGCTCCCCAGTTCCAGAAAGACAGGGAACTGCTGGAGAGGGTACAGCAGAGGCTACAAAGATGACTGGGGGACTAGAACATCTCTCTGATGAGGAAAGGCTGAGGGACTTGGGTCTTCTTAGTCTGGAGAAGAGAAGGCTGAGGGGGGATCTGATCAACACCTATAAATACTGAAAGGGTGGGTGTCAGGAGGATGGGGCCAGTCTTTTTTCAGTGGTGCCCAGGGACAGGACAAGAGGTGATGGGCATAAACTTGAACAGAGGAAGTTCCACCTAAACGTGAGGAGGAACTTCTTTCCTGTGAGGGTGGCAGAGCCCTGGCAGAGGCTGCCCAGAGAGGTGGTGGAGTCTCCTTCTCTGGAGACATTCAAACCCACCTGGACACGTTCCTGTGGGACCTGCTCTGGGTGACCCTGCTCTGGCAGGGGGTTGGACTGGATGATCTCCAGAGGTCCCTTCTGACCTGTATCATTCTGTGATCACCTGAACCCTGCTTTTACTCGTTCAGTAACCTCAGGTGTTTTAGGGAACCGATGCTCTTTGTTCTCATCTGCAGGAATGAGCCCTGGGCTCGGGCAGCCTGTGGGCACACAGAACCTTTCGGCTTTTGGGTTATTTGTTACTGTGAATAATGAGGTGCACCTGGGTGGCTTTAGTTTACAAAGTTGTTCAAGCAACAGAGGGCCTAAAACCGTGGCAGTAACACATTGAAAGTATTCTGTGGATGAGGGAGCAGAGCTGAGAACTACCTGGTGACATCAGCGTGAGATTAATTTTTAAAGTCTGCATATCCCTTTGTCACACGCGTGTTAATGCCTCTCGGAGAGCACCCGATGCACTGTAAACACACTGTAAATACACACACAAACAGTGCCATCGGGTTTTGTCAGCGTGATTAACCCCGAAGTCCTAGGACTTTGGGTTTGAGTTGAGCAAAATCACTGCTTTCTGTTACTAATTAGGCTTCCGGTAGCTTTCCTAAAACAATGCCGTTCTGCACCAGGGCTCTGTACCGGTGTAATTGCAAAGCCAGAGCTCGCTCTCTGCCGGAGAGCTCAAAATAAACTGTTGGTTACTAGTTTTTGTGCCTTTTCTCTCCAGTGTCTGCAGCGAGGCTCTGAGCTACTTCCTCACTCTTACATCCGAAAGTCATCGGGAAGCCTGGACTAATCTATTACTCTTATTTTTGACTAAAGTCCTGAAGATAAGCGATGAAAGGGTGAGTAGGAATGGTATTGAAGACAATGTTTATAGGTAAGAAGCAGTTCCAGACCGGTTCTTCACACACACAGTTACATACTTGACTTAACAAAAACTCCTGCTGCTCTGTAGACACTCCTTGTTAAGGGCTGAAGCTGCAGGTGGCAGGTGCCTCCAGCGGTGATGCGGAGTGAGGGTGCAGCGAGTGATAAAATAAAACGTGTCTGAGAAAATTTAAAAGATGCTAAAAATGCTGTAGAAGTGTGTGTTACGTCGCTTTTGCCCCTCTCCTGCTGAGGAAGAGGATTAGTGGCTTTGTTCAAAGAAATAACTCCTGTTTCCCTGATGGAACTCCTCTTTCCCTGGTGAAATTCAACAAGGGCAAGTGTAGGGTGCTGCACCTGGGGAGAAGTAACCCCCTGCACCAGGACAGGTTGGGGGTGACCTGCTGGAGAGCAGCTCTGAGTAGAAAGACCTGGGAGTCTTGGTGGACAACAGGATGAGCATGAGCCAGCAATGGGCCCTGGTGGCCAAGAAGGCCAACGGCATCCTGGGGGGCATCAGGAAGAGTGTGACCAGTAGGTCGAGAGAGGTCATCCTGCCCCTCTGCTCTGCCCTGGGGAGGCCCCATCTGGAGCACTGGGTCCAGTTCTGGGCTCCCCAGTTCAAGAAGGACAGGGAACTGCTGGAGAGGGGACAGCAGAGGCTACAAAGATGATGAGAGGCCTGGAGCATCTCTCTGATGAGGAAAGGCTGAGGGACTTGGGTCTTTTTAGTGTGGAGAAGAGAAGACTGAGGGGGGATCTGATCAACACCTATAAATACTGAAAGGGTGGGTGTCAGGAGGATGGGGCCAGTCTTTTTTCAGTGGTGCCCAGTGACAGGACAAGAGGTGATGGACACAAACATAAGAAGTTCCACCTAAACATGAGGAGGAACTTCTTTCCTGNATTCTGCTTCCAGTGCTGCACGTCCATCACCTTCTCCTCCACAGCGTTTCTGCAGTAGATAAATCCATACTTACACCTCCCTTTATTTCTAACAAAACTGGGCTGAAACATGAAGGAGGAGCTACAACAAAAAATCTTCACGGATGGCAGGGAAATTCTTCCTCTTGAAGGCTAAGCAGGAGCAGGAGCTGTGTGTAGGTAACGAGCCTCTGTCCGAGCTCCTCACAGCCGCCTAGCCTTATTCTAGCACCAATTAGCGCTTAAAACTGGCACTTGCAGCTTTAAGTGCTACAAGCTGTGGTTATAAAGGTGTTTCTGCTCGTCTCTGGGTGGGTTTCTCACCTTGCCTCGGGGGAAGAGTATTTAAAACTCTTCTCTTGCAACACCCTGCCTCATGGAGTCGTTTCTTCTCTTTGTTTTCTCCTCAGTTCAAGGCTCACGCCTCCTTCTACTACCCCCTCCTGTGTGAAATTATGCAGTTTGACCTTATTCCCGAACTCCGAGCTGTTCTGCGAAGGTTTTTCCTGCGGATCGGGGTGGTTTTCCAAATATCCCAACCAGCGGAACAAGAGCCTGGACTAAGCAAGCAGTAGCAGGCAGTGACTTTTGAGTATTCCTGCCTTTAAAAAATTAGTTTCTATTCCTCAGCTGAAGAAAAGGCGCCGGGCTCGGGCAGCTGAGCCGCTCGCTCCGGGATATCCATAAAAAACGGTCTCTTTGTACGGCAGCGCGTATCCGAGGGTTAACGGTACGGATGCTCCCCAACTTGTAATTAAGGCTTGCGACGCTCCAGTCCCTTTATTTCCCGATGGATTCTCTCTCTGGGTTTCTCTTGCCCGGCCGGGAGCCGGTTTTTAGCACAGTTCCCCTCGTCGGCGTGGGCCGCGGTGGCCGTTGCCCCGGCCCCGGCGGCAGCAGCAGAGGTTTTGTTGGGGGGGGGTGTGGAGGTGACCTGTACCCAAAGAACTTCTATATGTAAAGGTTTGAGCTTCTGCGAGAAGTACAACTCAGGAGAGCTGTATTTTGAAGGAGAAAATGTTTATAGTGAAAAGATAAATGGAGATTATTGTTCATGGTAAAAAGAAAAAAGAAAAAAAAAAAAAAAGATATTTAGCAACTATGTCCGATATTCTTATTCTAAGATTTTTTTGCACACTCAGGCTGTCTGAGACGTCGGTAAATCATCCTTCTGTGAAAAATGTACAGAGATGCAGGTCTGTAATATAAACTCTTTAACACTATACAGTTCTTCCTCCATTGTTTTCTTTCTGTCTCGTTGATTTGCTGCAAAAAACCCAGAACACTTCATCGTTTACCAAATGCACTAGAAGTTTGGGGTTTTGGTTTGGGTTTTGGTTTTTTTTTGGGGGGGGGGTTGTGATTTATTTTTTTCTTCTCTTTTTTCTTTGTTTTTCCTTTCGGTTTCATCGTAGCCCAGAGGTTGGCGTTGCTGCCTTGTCAAGACCAGAGGTAGAAATATCACGACTGACGTTTAACTACCTGTAATGTACTCGTTTTAGGGCTTTTAAATATAACGAGCCATGGAAAACGATGATCCTTCAAGGACTGGAACTTGAATCACTGCAAACACGTCTCGGTTGTGTCTGCTGTCACCTCTTTGTTTTGTTTTCCTTTGGGTTGGTTGGTTTTTTTTTGTTTGTTTGTTTGTTTGATGTAGATTTCACTCTTCTGTACAGAATTTAATGTGGAATATATTCGAGTAACAAATCCGGCATGGTTTTCGGGGATGGTTTAAATTTATTGGCGATGTATTCATACTGTGAATTGTGCTCCGATGGTTGAAAGACGAGATTGTCCGGCATATTCTGTATTACAATGGATGTAGAAATTTTTTTCAGATGGACACGAAAAAAAAAAACAAAACAAAACAAACAAAAAAAATGTATATGGTACAGATATGTAAAGTTTTCTATGTAAAGAAAAAAAAAAAAAAAAAAAACAAAAACAAAAAGATCCAAACAACAAACCAAACAATTCTGTACAACTTTCTGTACAATATTTGGTTCTCATCTGGCATATTCTAATCAGGTTATAGGTCAATAAAGTTTTTGAACTCTTTCATCAGTGCAATCAAAACCGGCCTAATCCACAGCTACTTGTTTTACAGTTTCCTCGGCTTTTCCAAGGCACCAAACCCCCTCCCGCTGGGGGCGGAACTGGGGGGGCCCCTCTTTGGTTGACTGGGATGTGTCTCCCCACCGTTGGGCTCTTCCAGGGTGAAAGAGAATGGTAAGCTCCAACACAAAACCCCAAAAATAGAAGGAAGAAAAAGCCTGGAGCAGTCCAATGAGCCCCGTAGCCAGAAACTCGAATGCCGCCTTCTGCTCTCTGGGAATTAAAATACAAATAGGAAAGAGACTTTGGAATAAGGGTGGCTGGAGGGGAGAGGCTGGGATGGCAGTTCAGCAGCAGCTCAGCCTGCTGGGCGCCTCTGGTTTTGGGAGAAAAAGTGGGAATTGGGGTTGTTTTCCAGTGTCTTCTCACAAAGCTGGGGATGGGGAGACGAGGGAAGGGGGAGGACGGAGGATGAGGGAGCCCCGTCCCGGGTGAATGAACCGGGGGGTGAGTGAAACCTTCACAGCAGCCTCCCAAAATCAGTGTGAGCAGTGGAAGGCAGCAGCGGGGACGGCAGGGAAGGGAACGGAAAGCCACGATCCCTAACGAGGAGTTTTCTCATCATGTTAATTGGGGTGGGGCAAAACCAAATCGCGTTTTTTGGAGTCGGAGGGGAAGAATTGAGGTTATTTTAACGAATGGGAGTTAGTTGTGCAGCCTTTGGGAGCTGTACAGCCCTTGGGAGCTGTACAGCCTTTCCACTCGGGCTGCGTTTTATTTCTTTTCAGTTGTTTGCATGATGTTTAAATTTTAAACCCCTGCACAGGGCCAGGCCTGAGGTCGTCCGTGGCTGTTTGACGGCGATAGGTAACGGTTCTTAGAGCAGGTGTAGAAAGCGTCCCCTCCCTGTCGACGTCCTCCTCTCCCTGTGGCAAACAGTGTTCCTGGTACCATTATCACGGTGTTCCCAACACCCAACCCCAGAGCAGGGGTGGAACAGTCACTTACGTGCCTGTTATCCTTGGGTCTGCCCAATCCCTTTTTACACCTCTCTGTTCAACATCCAGCATTTGGTGGCCATGAGGACACCAGCTGATCTTAAAAGTTTTGTTTAGTTTGGGGTGTGTGGTTTTTTGGTTGGTTTTTATTTTTTTTTGCTTTAAAACGTGTTCTGCTGTGCACTTCCAGTTAGTAATTACTTTTTTTTTCCAGCCTGACCTTTTCATGCCTTACCTTGTTTATCGCTTGGGTGGAGAAGGTCTAACAGCCGGTCAGTCCTGGTTCATGGGACAGGGGACTCCTGGGTCATCGTTGCTCTTTTCTGTCCCGCGCCGGGGTTCCTGTAAGGCCAGAACTGCACGGGCCCTGCCCTGGGGATCACGTCCAAATTGCAGCGTGGTGTAACTCTATTAGAAAAGATTTTCCTCTCAGCTGCTTATTTTGGGATTCCTGCCTCTGGGAAATTCAGATGGAGCAGCCATTGGGTCTGTGCCCCGCTCCTCGGTCTGGGATTGCACCCAGGCCCTGCATTACTTGACACAAACATAAGAAGTTCCACCTAAACTTGAGGAGGAACTTCTTTCCTGTGAGGGTGACAGAGGCTGCCCAGAGAGGTGGTGGAGTCTCCTTCTCTGGAGACATTCAAACCCACCTGGACATGTTCCTGTGGGACCTGCTCTGGGTGACCCTGCTCTGGCAGGGGGTTGGACTGGATGATCTCCAGAGGTCCCTTCCAGCCCCTACAGTTCTGTGATTATTTACTGGCCCTCGGTGTCACACCCACAGTGATGAATGCGATAAGGCTGGGAGCTGATGAGCCAAAACCTCTTAGCCTGATTTGGCACCTCCTCTCTGGGAAGGAAGAGGCAAAACCCAGGGAGAAGCAAAGCCCAACACTGTGTTGAAGTCCCTCTCTCAACATGACTTACCTCCCGCTGGCTGTGGCCTTCAGGCAGCTGGACAGAAGCTTGAAGGGCAGCATTTTAGTCAAAAAAAATCAGGTTTTACTAGTTGTTTCCGTTCCATCATTTGTTTGTCCTGCTGGTCAAGCTCTGGCCTCTGGCTGGGAAAGAAAGACGCATCCTCAGCCCTTGATTCGCCTCGATGGTTGAGTTCACTGGACTCCTAAAATCTTGTTCCACCTACACGTCCGCCTTGCTGGAGCTCTGAGCTTTTATTCAACTTTTCCCTGTGTTTCTCCTGCTTCTTTGAAGACCATCTTAACCTTAGAGTTTGTTCACGAGCTGAAGCAAAAGATAAATTCAGGAAACTGAAGTCTGCTCTCGCATTTTTCGTAACAAAATAATTTATTAACTCTTAAATCGGAACCATAAATTAAATATACGCAACAGCATCTGTGTTTCCAGCACGTAACAGGTTTGGGAACGTAAGAAATAGTCATTTTTCCACCAAACCGTTCGCAGAGCTTTCAAAGCAAATGCCTTTCTCCAACTTAGTTACTCTTTTAGTAAAATCTTAAAGTGCACCTCTGCTTGGGGGGCGGGGGGGGGTTACTCTCGTTCCAGAGAGTTGTGCAGCCCGGCTACAAACAAAGCTACAAATTAACTTTGATTTAATATCAAATTCACACACACACACACACTGGGTTTTTGTGGTAAGTCCAGCTCTGAGGCTGAAACTTGTATAAAAAGTGCAAAAAAAAGGCCAAGCTCTTCCTCTGCTTCCTGCAACAGAAGCCGCCCCTGCTCTCCATCCCTGCTCTCCATCCCTGCTCCCCATCCCTGCTCCCCATCCCCACTGCGCTGCGGCTTCTCTTACTCTATTATTGCTATTTTGAGGGATAACACAGGGCTCCACACTCTCCCCAGGGAAGAGGAGGGTCCCCGGAGGAGAACTGGGATGTGGGGAACAGCCCCGGCTCTGCCCCGAGGCCCCTCAGCCGTGGGCGGTGGAGAGGCCTCCCCAGCTCAGGGGCAGCGTGTTCTCGGGCGAGAGCTTCCCTGGGCTCCTGGGTTCTGCCATCAGCCCCCGCAGGGTCTCCGAGGTGCCCGGGCGCAGCCAGGGATCGGTCGCAACCGTCTCAACCGAACTGGGCCGTCGGCCAGCGTCAGCTGGAGGGCGCTTCAACAGGTCATCCGTGTCTCCTAAGGAGAGGTCATCACCTGAGAGACGGAGAGAAACGGGCAGCCGTTACAGGGGACAAAAGCTTATCACATCTTGGAGCATCTCTGCTGCGAGGACAGGCTGAGAGAGTTGGGGTTGTTCAGCCTGGAGAAGAGAAGGCTCCAGGGAGATCTTAGGGACTGCAAGGGGCCCTAAAGGGGCTCCAGGAGAGATGGGGAGGGACTCTGGATCAGGGAGGGGAGCCATAGGATGAGGGGGAACGGTTTTAAACTGAAAGAGGGGAGATTTAGATGAGATCTCAAGAAGAAATTCTTTGCTGTGAGGGTGGTGAGACACTGGAACAGGTTGCCCAGAGAAGCTGTGGCTGCCCCATCCCTGGAGGGGTTCAAGGCCAGGCTGGATGGGGCTTTGAACAACCTGGTCTGGTGGGAGATGTCCCTGCCCAGGGCAGGGGGACAGAACTCAATGATCTTTTAAGGTCCCTTCCAACCCAAACCATTCTATGATCTTACCACAACATTTTGTTATATTAAAGAGCCTTATTTGTCTGTAATAAATGCATAAACAACCTCCTCTGGGTGGACCTGCTTTGGCAGTGGGTTGGACTGGATGATCTCCAGTGGTCCCTTCCAACCCCATGTCATTCTGTGATTTGTTTAAAGGAAAAGAAACTGGACCTGCGACATCTCAAGCAATTATTTCGGCAACTTCTCTTACATCTGGTGGGGGCTGAGCCACACAGCTCATGTGCTCAGAGAATTCTCTCTTCTGTATCTGAACCTGCTCTGGTTCACGCAGTTGGGAACGTGCAGACACTGCCCGCTGGAGACAGGAGCTGCTGGGCTGCGGAGACCTCATCGCCCAACGTGCCCGACAGCTCTGCATTCGTGGGATTAGTCTTTTTTGGGATGCTTGAGACCAAGGAGGAGGCCTGGCTCCAACACGCACTAATTTTCCAATTAAGAAAACAATTCTAGGGTGGCTTTAGGATTCCCACATCAGTCCCATAAAGCACAGTGAACTACTCTGCCAACAGCATCAGCTCCTAACATTTATCAAAGCCTGTAAATTGCCACCTCCAGGTCATCTGAAGGGAAGAGAAGCAGTTAGAGTTCCTTAGTTATATATTTGATGGAGTTGTTTTTCTCCCAGCAGTGTCTCCGAGGGTGGAGGAGAAATAACAGCCCCAGCTGCTAGGAAAGGAAGAGGATGCCACAGGGTTTCCATCAAACTGCAAGGGAAAAGGAATAAAATCTCTTGGCTTCACTCATTTTTGTCACTGAGGAGGGAACAGGAGTTGGGGCAGCGGCAAAGACCACAGCTGAGCAAAAGGATCTCTTGTTCCAAGAGGCACATACGCTACGGGTGAGTGATGGGCCCCACGTCTTCCAAAGAACAAGCTACAGACAGACATATAAATATATATAGACAGACACGCAAGAATTATATATGTCTAAAGGCTGAAGGCTCTGGAGACCATGACGAGCAGAAGGCAAACAAAAAGTGTAGCCCACACAATACAAGGTGAAATTACAAAAGCAGCGAGACAGGAGAAGGGCAGAGAAGTAAAAGAAGTTTACACAGCAAAAATGTTTGGGTGGAGTAAAATTAGTACAGAATTTGTTTAGATTCTAGAAGAGACGAATATGAATTTTAAGTATTTTTTTTTAGTGACTTAAAAATCGAAGTGAGATGTTTAAAACAAATTAAAAAGCGCTCGTAAGAGTACCCATAGCAACAGAGTCAGAAAATCTGCCAGCATCCGCACGCTCGTGAAGTTTATAAAAAGGATAGCGATACTGGAATTGCCTAGACAGCATAGCAACCGCCTCCTGAAAAGGGGAGACTTCAGGCTCCCGTGGCAGAGTCATCAGCACAGAGCCTATCAACTGGGTCATAATCCGTCTGAGAAATCAATGGCCGCCGCAACTGGTACCTCATACACAAAGCTGATCTACATCAGGCCTACGGAGAAGGCCCGAGGTAACTCCCAGAGTCTGATGTATTATCACAAGACATGGGTAATAAATCCCAGTGCGTGTACGGTGAGCCAGGTATCGATACCAACCTCAGACACCGAATGATCTTTTCTGTTAACAAACCAATGGGAATCCCAAATTAACTAGAAATTGAAGGACTTCTTTACAAGCAATTTTTATGCATTATCTTCATGCTGGTTGGATGACCTGACTCCTAGGAAGGGCAATAAACTCCCACAGGCACCGTCTCAACATTCATCAGTAAGGACCTTCATTTCTTTCCACTAACGACTCCGCTACGCAGCTGGACACCCACATCCTCCTGCCAGCAGGGACACGGGTGGTGGGGACAGAAGAAGCACAAGTGGCTCATCAGACAGGCATCGGAGCTGCTTTGCCTGTTACCCTCCTCTAAACTCACTCCAAAAAGCTGTGCTGAAGTGGCCTTCTATGATAGAGTGACTTGGTCAGTAGATAAGGGACGACCTATGGATGTGATCTATC
>VXAK01015931.1:26974-45365 GCA_013399435.1 Arenaria interpres
AGGCTCCGGGGAGACCTAATAGTGGCCTTCCAGTACCTGAGGGGGGGCTACAGGAAGGCTGGGGAGAGCCTGTTTACAAAGGCCCGTAGTGACAGGACGAGGGGCAATGGTTTTAAGCTGGAGGGGAGCAGGTTTAGATTGGAGATTAGGAGAAGGTTCTTTACTGTGAGGGTGGTGGAGCAGTGGAACAGGTTGCCCAGGGAGGTGGTTGAGGCCCCTTCCCTGGAGATATTCAAGGTGGGGCTCGATGAGGCCCTGGGCAACCTGGTCTAGTTGGGGGTGTCCCTGCTGACTGCGGGGGGTCGGACTAGATGACCTTTGGAGGTCCCTTCCGGCCTGGACAATTCTATGATTCTATGAAGTTTGTTGGGGAACCTCTTGCACCAGGTACAGAACTCCGTAAGTAATTCCTATGTTTGAGCTCACCGTTCAACGACAGGAAGGCTATCAATATTTGTGCCTTTAATTATTGTCATTACTTAGTGTTAGTATTCCCCTACGTCACCCTCTGCCGCACCGAGCGTACCTGAGAGAGCGGCTTTCTGCTGGAGCTCAGCCAGTCTGCGCAATCGCTCTTCATTCTTGCCTTTCAGCTGCTCGAGCTCGAGGCTGAAGCTGGGGCGCGCCGAGAAGCCGTCAGGCTGCAGCAGCGGCGGCTGCTCCAGCGGAACGTCCTCCTGCAGAAAATCCACAAACGCACAAATCCTTTGGATAAAAATAGCACCTTTTTCAAAAGGGCAAATAGCTAGAGATGTACCCCCTCCCTCTCCGTGTCGTCCAGGGACCGCAGGAACTGCCCGGCGGCGTTAGATGCGTGGACTGCCTTCCTTATTTAAGCCAGTCTGGTTACCAAACTTACAGCGTGCTCCAGCGCTCTCTGCTTCATTCGTCTCCTCTCCCTCGCAGAGGGCGGAAGCTGTGGTGGTAAATTAACTTCTCCTAAGGCAGGAAACGTTTCCCCGTTAGCACCTGCAAAAACAGAGGTTGAATCATTTTCAGAGAAACCCCAATCCATTCATGCTTTGAAACAAGCCAGTATATTAGAATCCTAGAATCATTGAATGGTTCAGGTTGGAAGGGACCTTCAAGATCATGGAGTTCCAACCCCCTGCCCTGGGCAGGGACACAGAAGCACAGAATCTTCTAGGTTGGAAGGGACCTCAAAGATCATCTTGTCCAACCGTCAACCTAATTTTGACAAAAATAAACACCCACACAACAAACAAAAAGCAACACCATCACTAAACCGTATCTCCCCGCACCACATCAACCCGCCTTTGAACGCCTCCAGGGATGGGGCCTCAACCACCTCCCTGGGCAGACCAGGGAGGGACACCTCTGGTGGGACACCTCCCACCAGACCAGGTTGCTCCAAGCCCCATCCAGCCTGGCCTTGAACCCCTCCAGGGATGGGGCAGCCACAGCTCCTCTGGGCAACCTCTTCCAGTGAGGAACATCCAGTGAATCGTTGTGCTTGACTTAACCACAGGAACCAGAGGAATGCATCCAGCGAGGACATCCTGCATGAAGCTGGTGATACCCAGGTGCAGACAAAAGACCAAGCTATCCCAACAGCAGGAATGGATAAATTTGAAGCAGAGGCAAGGAATATCTTGAGTCGTATATTGAAATATCCCTTATCTAGATACACATTTCATATCCTGCAAATCCATCACCTACCTTATGTCACTTACACCTAGACCTTTAAAGACAATGAGGACTCAAAAGAGTACAGCGTCTCTGCTCGAGAGAGCGAGCACGAGGCAAACTGGAGGCATAAAATGACACAGTCATATAATAAACTACGTACGTAAAGAGATGATAATGTTACACAGAATATATGATCACGTAGTCAATGCCTTAATCACACCTTAGTTATATCTTAGCTTTTTCATGTAATAAAGTGTTTAAATCTGTTAATACGAAAATCAGTAAACTAGATAAATTCAATTTGAAAATAAATTTTACTGAAATATTTTAGATCATAGTCACGCGTGTCAAAGATCTTCTAATGAAATTTTTAAAGTAACAATTATTTTGGTTGAAAATTGAAATACTTAGGTTTGAAAAATAAATTTGATGTCTCAATGAAGTTCAAAGAAACAGCAACAGGTATTATAAAAAAAATCTTTTGTATGGCCAGGTTTTTATCCCTAGAAGTCAAAATTTTATTCCCCTCTCCTCTTTTCCCTCCCCTAGTTTCACCAGATGTACTCATGCCCTCATCACAAATGTTTCAAGTAAAAAATAATAAAAATTAAAGCATATTTTGAAGTGGTATATGGCTAACAACCCATTTATCAGAATTTTAGTTACAGAATCAGTTGAACTTCATTATATTCAAAATATTGCTATTATTGAGAATACAAAAATGTGTTTAATTGTGTGACTTTATCCCAACAGGAACAAAGTATAAGCTACAGAAGAATTTCTTTGCACCTTTAGTGTTTCATCCGTGTAAGATGCTGCCTGTTCCTTTAAGCCTCTGTCATTCAGATACTGCTACACAGACCTGCTTTCAAATAACTGCATTAACACTAATGAGATGCAGGGTTTCAAGAGACAAAAAAAAAAAAGGGGGGGGGGGAAGAAATTGATAAACCTCTTTATTCCTGCCTGCCTCAAATTTCTGAACCCTAGGAAGTGAAGACAAATTCATTTGTAATGCTGACATCTATTACAAAATTGAGTTAGATTTTAAACCCGTGTCAAAAAACCCCACCAAAACCCAGAGGGGAGTGTTTATGCTCTTCTTAGGAAATGAAAAACATTGTTAAAATACATCACGAAAGACCCTCAGACAATGGGAGCAGCACAATTCACAGAAAAGGCAGCCCACAGGTAATGAGCTTTTATTTTTCATTTCAGGGATGGAAGTCACCAGATTGGTATTCAGAATTTTAATAGCTATTTATAAAGCCCAAATAATGCAAAGGGTAAGAAAGTTCTAGTTGGTGCCTACGGTATCATTAGTTAACTCCATCACCTCACCAGCTGGAGGGGAAGGAGGAGGAAATAGGAGAGAGAGGACTATAAATGTCATGAACCTTGTGAGAGTGGTGAATAAACCCAAGCAGCGCCCCATGACACCGGCGGCAGATTCAGACCAGACCAAAGGAGATAATACACACAAGGCACAGGGTGGACATTTATCCACACAATCCTGCTGACCTTCCCCACGCACCAACTCTGGCTGCTGTTAGAGACAGGATATTTGGCCCGATTCTACGCTGACAGACTCTCCCTAAAGCATCCTCTCATCATTTGGTCTGTAAACAATAAATTGCCTAAACCGAAGAAGAACGTGTTGCAGACTACAGAGTACCAAATGCAATGAACAAGCCTGAAAAAGCCCCATCAGGACTTGCACGTGAATAGAATAAGCTTGAATACATTTCAAATGAAAAACTCTGCTTTTAAGCGAAGCCAGAGATACAAATCATCAAGATACAGAAACCTATCTAGTTTTATTAAAAAGCACTTGCAGGAATCTACTGCATCTCCCTTCCAGCAAAGAATAAAACCTTGTAAGATTATTTCCCATAGAAGATTGAAGAGAATTTCAGGGTACCGTAATGCCTACTGATGGAAAATAATGTGTAGAGGCCTGAGCTGGTTGGGTTTTTTAAAAAAGAGAAGATAGGTTCTAGGCTTATTATTTCTAGCAACTGGAAACAAAACCACATCCAAACCAGCAGTTTTACATACATGCATATAAAGGCTGAATAAAGAGACATAAGACAATGTGAGACATGATCCTCTATATAAAAATCTAAAAAAAAACCCCTAAAAATCATCTTTTTCAGATGACTGAGAAGTGACAATGTTTACAAGTATGATGTGGCAAGTTACGAGAAATGAAGTAATGTGTGAACAGCAGAAAAGTATGTTAGAATGAATCACTATTTCATACCCATATCATCATGCTTCAAGTCAAGCATGCTTGTAAAAGAAAAGTATAAAAATAAAACAAATCACCGGCTGCCCCATGCCTTTATATTTCACTAAGGATGGCTCATAATTATAAGCTGTGATTGCTAATAAATTATTTTATTTGCTGCAGAACAACAGGAAAGCATTGCATGTTCTACCTTCGTAACACGTTCGCTGAACAAATATTAGCTCTTCCTTATGCCAAGCTGGGAAGATGTTAAAAAAACATCCCTTGACGAGGCTAAATCCCAGTCAGAGCACAACGAGCACAGAAAGATGAGAAGTGGCATAAGGCAAGCGAGCAACATCATTAATTTTAGGTGTTAAATTGATGACACGTTTGCATGCTCATAACATGGTTAAGGGAGGTATAGACTCACCGATAAAAGCACTATCCGATTCCAACAGCGAATTTGTCAAGAATTCATTAGACTCACTCCTGAACTACAAAAGCAAAACAGAAGACAGGCAAACTCAGACACCTCAATAACCTTCTGGGGCCAAATTGTAATTAATGTAAATTAATCGCCAAGCTTCTGCCGAGCAAACAGCAGCATAAGGTTTGTACGAAATACTGATCAGATGAAGAATGACTCCTTGTGTTTCACTTATCTCACCACGTTACAATCTTTGCTATTAAAGCATGAAAGTAACGAATTTCTAAGAGCACTAAGAGCAATACTTAGAGTTCACTGCATGGTTGCAACCGTTTGTGACAGAAATTCTACTGTGGAACAATTTCTGTTGCAAACCGCTCTGAAATCAAAGCGCTTGAAACCATCAGAGGAAACAAGAAGAGAAAACGCTTTTTTTACTGCAAAGCATTGCTCTGAAGAAGAATTTTAGGCATCAAATTACAGCTATACAATGCATTAAGGTGATTTTTTTTTTTTTAAAATAAAATGTTTCATTTCCGTGCGTAGTCACAGTATTATCCTCGAGGCTCATGGCTTTGCTCTTGCACAGTCTTCCATTCTGTGTGGTTTCACATTCTCATCTGACAGAACCGAACTCTGTTACTCTGCAGTTTGGGTTAGTGCAGAATTCCAGTTTATTCCAATGCACTTCATCTTGCTCTTTTCATCAAGTCAGGAAATAAACGTCCCATTTGAGACAACGGATCTAATCACTGACTGCCACGTGCATCACTTAAGCCACTGAATTCAGAACAACTGCTTCTGGCTTGGCTTTTTCTACTAATTCCCACCCCCAGCGGCAATCTAACATCATATGAATATAAAATAATATATAAAATAATATGCATATAAAAAGAAAGGAGTTCAAGAATCAAACTATCTCTATGTACAAAGATAAACAACTTATACGTCAAGTGTAAAGGATGTACTGACAGGCAAAAGACAAGTAAGCTTGCTGTCGTGTTACACTTTAGTGTAATTCCTTTTCTCCAAATCTGTGAAAGACACACTATTTCTCACACTCGAAAAAGGCAAAGTAATATAATAAAAAAACCTTGTTTTATTCTTACCAGTCGCATGGTTTGTGGGTTACCACCAGAAGCAGGGTCATCTTGATCAACAAAAGCCACACAGACAAGGGACAAAATGATAGTATTGACATAAACCAGTTAATACTAAAACATATTAAAAGATTTATCAGCGTATTGTTATAAAAATGAAGACAACTATGCATTACTTTAGAATTACACACATCTTGCTGAATATTTTTAAAACACCTGACTCCACTGTTTATTCCAGTTTCATTACGTCACTTTAAGTGGAATCGGAGAAATCAAACAGAATTCAGTAGTACATTATTTCTAAGAGCATTGAGCATGTACAAGCTCTTCTTAAAGCTGGGTCCATCAGTCCCTCACAAAGAGTAAACACACTTTTCACACCACAGCTATACTGTTCATCCCTACTCAAAATCAACTGTTTCCCACGTTGTTCAAAACCTGATTTGTTATCCAGCAAAAGGAAGCATAACTATTTTTGTGGCTATTGAAAACCAATTTTTTTTTTAAGAAGATGTAGTCACACTTCATTAAATGCTAAAATTGCACAAAGTTGTGCTGAATTCCGAAAAAGTTTTGCAGTTAAAACTCATAGGTACTCAAAAAAATATTTATTCTATATTCCAGACAGCTGTTTGCCAGGAACAGGCATATTTGTATAGCTAAACAGTCGTATTTATACCCAAGACTAATGATGTTATCCCCTAGGTGGGATATCTAACATCCAATCTGCCTAGTAAGAACAATGCTGTGTCAGAATAAACTCCATCAGATGAAATCACAGAATCACAGAACTGTAGGGGTTGGAAGGGACCTCTGGAGATCAGCCAGTCCAACCCCCTGCCACAGCAGGGTCACCCAGAGCAGGTCCCACAGGAACGTGTCCAGGTGAGTTTGAATGTCTCCAGAGAAGGAGACTCCACCACCTCTCTGGGCAGCCTCTTCCAGGGCTCTGCCACCCTCACAGCAAAGAAGTTCCTCCTCATGTTCAGATGGAACTTCTTATGTTCAAGTTTGTGTCCATTTCCTCTTGTCCTGTCCCTGGGCACCACTGAAAAAAACTGGCCCCATCCTCCTGACACCCACCCTTTCAGTATTTATAGGTGTTGATCAGATGCCCCCCTCGGCCTTCTCTTCTCCAGACTAAGAAGACCCAAGTCCCTCAGCTTTTCCTCATCAGAGAGATGTTCTAGTCCCCTCATCATCTTCGTAACCATAGAAATCTGTTCTCTCAGCTTCTGTCAGGGTGTAATAATCTGAGAAGGAGACCACAGAAAGCCCCAGGAGTGAACCTACACTCAAGGTGCTGTCACTCCTCCTGGACCGACACCAACCCATTCCTAATGCCCGACTCCAGTCCAGCAGAGCCCAGCACTGCAGCGTTAAACCTGTTCCTGCGCCTTTCCCTCCTATCCCCCAAAATAATAAGCGTCTAGAAGTCTGCAAGAGATTGCCTTATTATAGGGACATTAAAGAAAAAAATCATTACTTTCTCAGGATACAGTTCCAGTACTAGTCCATGTATTTCTCTTTTACAAGAAAGAAAAAGCATATCAGAGAGCAAACAGTATATATAGCATGTAAAGAACACTTACACATAGTGTGGGAAAAGAGGTAAGCCTTTGCCACTACAGCCTGTAACATGACATTTCGCCCACACTACAAAAATCCATACTGCCTTCATTCGTCTTTCTTTCTGCCTTAAATCAGACAATAAAACCGCTCATCTATTTTCAGTGAGCGGAAGATGATAAACTTGTCTCTGAGGAAAACAAACTGGAAATAGAGAGATACACGGCAACTAATTAATTCTCTTGCTCAGTACACGGTGACAGACTGTAAAGTTAAATGATGTTGCGGAGCTGTAGGAGAGAGAGAGAGAGAGAAGAAACTCGAGGACCCTCTGTAAGCATCAGTGGAAAATGGTTTATAAAAAAATCAGCTGTTTTTATTCCAACTAATCTAAATGGTCCGAGGAAATGCCTCTTCAGGGTGTCATCACGTAACCCTGCATTATCAATTTAGCAGTAGCGTATGTCTAAAATGACTGCTTGTCCTTAAAATGAATTAAAAAAAAAAAGAGGCAAAAAAAAAAAGCCGGTAGAGGTTCCTCTCCAGGCAACATGAAATGAAACCTTTCTCAGACCGGCCTCTTGAAAAATATTGTAATGGCAGAAAAACAAAACCCAACCCCCCGTGGATCTCACTTGATGCCGGTGAATTATTTTTACCATTCCAGTCAGTCCAACAAAGGGGAAGACTGGAGACAACCCTATAACTTCCATTTAGACGCTAAATGATACTCAAGAGCTTGTAATTAATAGGAAAGGTGGTACAGATATGCTCATCTGCCACCGTGACGTTGTATTAGACGTAAGCAATCTTGCACGCGTTGCTCGAGCACCGGCACATCTGCCCAAGATGGAAGAGGACTCATCTTTAACACTCCCCAGGGTACCAAACCAAACACCCTGCAACTAACTGTCACCCTTCACATCTTGGGACCAGTTCTGTCAGTTTTACTCACATGTGGGTCTATTAACGGGCAACGCAAACGAGCCCCAAGGCATAGCCAGTGGCAAGAGGAGGCCATTTTTCTAAAGCGGGATGGAAAGGGGTAACTATTTTCCTTTAATATGTTTGGGTTCTTTTTATGCCAAACTTTCACATCATGTTTAAGGCTAAAAAAAAATAAAATATATATCTAAGGAGCAATGTGAAATTGTACTGGGTGTCTGGCGAGGGGGAAGCCTCTGTGAGAAGAGACCAGGGACTGCCCTGTGCCCAGCCGGTACCACAACAGACCCACCACGGGACACAGCCGAGCCCGTCAGCCAAGCTTGTGGTGCCTCTGTGAAAAACATAGTTAAGAAAGGGAAAACATGAAGCACAAGAGTGAGGACAAAAGCATGAGAAACAACCTTGCAGACACCAGAGAAAGAAGGGGAGGAGGTGCTCCAGGTGCCGGAGCAGAGATTCCCCTGCAGCTCTTGGAGACCATGGTGGAGCAGATGGAAAGGTGCCAGAAGACAGCAATCTGTAAGAGACCTCCCTGTCTGTACCTCAGCCAACGAGCTTTCTTCTTCCTGATTCCCCCATCTCACCAAAGGGCATGAGTGAGAATCACAGAATCATAGAATTGCCTGGGTTGGAAGGGACCTTTCAGATCATCAAGTCCATCCATTAACCCAATACTAACAAAAACCATCACTAACCCATGTCTCTAAGCACTATGTCTGCCTGTCTTTTAAATACCTCCAGGGATGGTGACTTCACCACTTCCCTGGGCAGCCCATTCCAAGGCTTAATAACCCTTTCAGGGTGAAAATTTTTCCTAATCTCCAATCTGAACCTCCCCTGGTGCAACTTGAGGCCATTTCCTCTTGTCCCATGGCCTGTTCCTTGGGAGAAGAGACCGACCCCCCCTGGCTACACCCTCCTTTCAGGGAGTTGGAGAGAGTGAGGTCTCCCCTCTGCTTCCTTTTCTCCAGGCTGAACACCCCCAGCTCCCTCAGCCGCTCCTCATGTGACTTGTTCTCCAGACCCCTCACCAGCTCCGTTGCCCTTCTCTGGACCTGCTCCAGCGCCTCAATGTCCTTCTTGTAGTGAGGGGCCCAAAACTGGACACAGCACTCAAGGTGGGGGGACACATTATTTAAGGTGGCACCATGAGCAGCTGGACAGGAGCCTGGGTGCTACCCAAGGCTAACCCACCACAGAGATAAAGTTACTTTCACTTCAAAAAATTATTTAGGCCAGTCTGAATTACAGACAAATGCTTTTCTGAGAAAAATTTGTATTTTCCACTCAAACCTGAGTTCATTTGTATAGTTGCAATTCTAACTTTTGGAAAGGTTAAAGGAACTCTCATGATATTTTTAAATAACATCTAAAATAACTTGAGATATTACTCTTTCGTGACTGTTTGTATAAGTTATCTGAATGAACATCACATTTGGAGTTAAGTGCAGGAAACAAAAAAGGGGCATTACGTTTATTTTTCACTGCATTAGGATGATCTCTACCAAGTGATACAAACAATATTTCATTCTAGAACCTCAAACTAGTTATGATATTTTACACGTGGTTTTTAAAGCAAAGCCTGTTTACAGATACGGATTTCTGAAACTTTGGTACAGTCAACTCAAGACTTCCAAAAGAAAGGAAGTTTAATCTATTACAAGGAGACCAAGGTGAAGACACACTGGCTGCATTTTAATCAATTCACAGTTTCAGACCATCCGCTTCCTCAGTGGGAACTGAAGAAATGCCACAAGGGACTTACGCGCTAACGTTTTTATCACCAGTTGAAGAGTAAAAGGCATTCAATTTTTTTATGCTTTACATATTCAATTTTTTATGCTTTACATTACAACAGAATTCCAGCACTCCAGTGTTTTACACTTTTGTACTGCAGTGCTGACACTGAACTTGAAGGAAGTAAAACTAGAGCTGGTGGTTTTTAATTCTTATCAAATGCAAAACAAATAAACAAAATTAATTGAAATTATCTCAGATTGTTCATTCCTTACCTTCTGTTTCTTTCCTCATTCTCATTCTGTCAAGTTTCTTCTGCTGCTCCCTCAGCAGCGCCTGCTGTTGAATCTCTAGAGTTTGGTCATCTTTTGGAGGATCAGGATACATGTGCCTCAAGCCCATACGTGTTTCAGAATCTAGAGCAAAGATGTGAAATTTAAAGTTTTTCCCTAAATAAATATTTTTGAAAAACATTTTTAAAGATCTAGCTACAAAGCCGTGAAAAGCATTGAAAAGACCGGTGACAATGGCCAAGAGGAGGAGCCACTTTAGCAATAATTTTACAATTTTACTATACTCAAAAAATATATTTTCTGGTAAAGAAGAAAGAGAAAGTTACACAGAATGACATTTTGTTGGTGGGTAAAAAAAAATAAATTCACTCTACTTTCAATAAAATCATAATATCAAACGCCGAAGAAGTTTAAGCAGCAAGGACTAGGGGAGGGCTCTGACTGAGAATTCAGCCACAATGCCATAAATTGTGTGCTCTTCTAGAAATAGCCACACAGAGATACACTGACACACAAAATGCTGTCCACGCAGTATGTTGTGTATGGACACTTAGCTGTGAAGAGGCGAATTTTTGTCTTTAAATCCTGGGTGGTGTGGAAGAGGGAAGGAAATTTTTAGACGTTTCACTACCTCCTTTATCAATAACAAGATCTACCTACCTGTGTATTTAAGTTCATTAAATTCCCAGATATTTTGTATATTCACGGGATCTTGTGCCTCCTTTGATGAAGGTCGCCTTACTGGAGCCTGCAGACGAAGCCTGGCCATCTCAAAGATGTCCTTTGGATTCTTCTCTCTCCTCCCACTTGAAAAGTTTATAAAACAAGCAGAATATAATTTAACATTGTAATATGAGTTGTATGGTAATATAATACTGATAAAGGTCACATCTTTTATCCTTAAATAAAGCTAACAAAACAAGAAAATAAATTCAAAAGGTATGACACTTCATACTGTGTTATAAAAAGGGATAACCTACTTAAAATAAAAAATAAAACCCTTATAACTTTATGGAGTGGAACTAAGACTGGTGATATGATGAGTCTCTTCCAACTAATTGGTATATTA
Source organism: Arenaria interpres (assembly GCA_013399435.1). Classification (NCBI taxonomy): domain Eukaryota; kingdom Metazoa; phylum Chordata; class Aves; order Charadriiformes; family Scolopacidae; genus Arenaria; species Arenaria interpres. Next base: position 38,001 of record VXAK01015931.1, read on the forward strand.
ACTAATACATTTTGGAAGCAAATCTTTTTTCTTTTTTTTTTTTTTTAAATAAAAAGGGTATGATTTTCACTAAGAAAGAAAGTATTTCCACAGCACTATGCCATTGATAAGCACATTCATCAGCAGCAGTACTGCAGTTTACAGACACAAATTATGCCCTGAGAAAAAAGGTAATGAGATAAAATTCTGCCTTAATCATCTGCTTTGGACCACTCTCCAAGACAGAGTATTGCAACTTCCAGTCTTACCAGTATGGCCACTCTTACACTACACTTTTCCAAGATTCTTGGAAAAACTCCATATACATATTGCGTGAAAGAAAATTTTATATACAAGCTCTATCTTTATATTTTTATTTTACTCATGTATTTTAGCCAACTAATACCAGCTACTAATACACAGTAGCTTTGAGCTCCTGTGCAAAATCTGACTTTTAAAACTGAAGATGAAATTCTTACCGTGTAACTGGTACATCATCATCACTGGCCACGTTGAGCAACTGTTCCTGCAGTCGCCTCTCTTCACTACGAAGCTGTTTCCTCATCTCTGATAATTCATTTATCACATTTTTTCTTTCCTCTGGAATTTAACACAAATAATGTAAAAATAAAGAATGTCACAGACACTTTTCTGTCTACCTCATAAATATAAGGTGAAAAAAAAAAAAAAAGATGATAAACTGTTAATTAAAGCAAGGATAATATAAACACAAGAATCCCATGCACTAGAAATTAGGTCAGAGCCTGTATTTTGAGACAGCACAAGGACCAGATCCCCTGAACAGCAGAAAGCATCCAAACTTCAATGGAAACATTTCTCTTTTTTTAAAAAAAGGAAAAGGTATGAAATACCAACAAGTGGACACTGCCAGTAAATAGACTTGTTTCGAAAATAGCAAATCTACAGAGTCCTCAGAATTCCAGAGGATGACAGGAACTGAGGTGGTATCAGCAAGGATACAACCTCTTTTCTTCTTCCTCTGACTCAAAAGTGGGATATCTCTGCTCAGTGCAGACTCTCTTATCACATGTGCAAGAGTTCTGCCTTCAATACATATTTTTAGTATGTGCTTATGTTGACTTTTTAGACCTACTTTGGGTCTAAGCTCGTTTTTTTGTGGTCAGGACAGCATTCCTCCACAGGTTAAAACAGTTTATTTCTCTCAAGACAGATGGTCTGAGTCAATTGATTTCCAATAGCTGCATTAAGAACCACTCTGCCTTCCATTTAGTGGAACAGCCATAACTTCACAGGATGGATCCAGGTACTGACTGCTGGGGGTTAGTGTCTGTAGGACATCATTTGCTTCTACATTCCACATGTTCTTTCTTTTATACTTGTAATAAAGAATCAGAAGGAAACTACTGCTTTCCAGCCACATATTGCCAAGAATACTAACACATAAAGAGCAAAGAAGATCCTCCCAGCATGTCTGAATTTTCAAACTACCAGTGACAGCCAAGAGGAACGAGCAGAGGATTAGGCAGATTAACAAAGGAAAGCAGAAATTGTTACACATTAAGAGTTCTACACATTGTTGGTCTAATCCATTACACTCAGCCAATCCAAAACTCTCCCATTTTGCAATGTTTTGGTCACAGTGGCCACCACTGTCCTGACTGAAAAATCCAGCACTTCCGGTGCAGACTATTCCATTATCAGAATTTTTACCAAAAAAAAATATTTCCTGATGAAGACACATAATAAATGCATTTTTATTTTGTATTAATACTTCAGACACATAATACTAATACACTGGTAATACTAAGACAGAGAGAACACACTCATAGAAATGCAAACTTTATAAGACTGCTGCTTTGCAGCCAAGAAAGAGAACTGTAACAGAGACCAGTTTTGGTGTGATAGAAAGTAAATATAAAAATAAAGACAATACCTACCAAGTGCACGCAACTGATTTCTTCTAGCAGGCACAGGTGGAGAAGGAACCCTTGGTGGTGGAGGATCCTAGTGATCATAATGAACATGAAAGGTTACTATGTGAAAAGAAGAAAATATAGCAGACATAAAATCAGGAAATAAAATATACTTGTGTCCAATTTACATTAACTACCACTACTACTGGAAGACTGAATACTAACCTTACAGCTTGTTAAGGCTTATGGTTTTTTTAAACCTGATCTTAAATGCAAAATCCAAATTACTATGGTAATGCCTATAATGAGCTATTTAGAGATCTAGACAAAGCTATACCAAGCACTGCAAAGACACAGTAAATAAACCAACATTCCACAGCATTCCTAACATTTAGAGAAAGCAACAGTTTAAAATAAGGTTAAAGTCTTACTTAAAACATTTTCTGCACCTGTGCTATAAAGTATTTTGCCAGACTATCATTTCCATGGCATATTCATTTTTTTTTAATTTTTAGCCCAGTTCATCCAGACAGTTGGTAAAAAAAAAAAAGAATCCAATAAAAAAGTGGAGCCTGAGATTCAAATATCACAGACAATTATTTAATCTACTCTTCACAAGAGAAATTTATTTTAAAAAAAATTGTCCCAGGGAAGATTAAATCAAGCAAAAGAAATTAATGATCTCAGGACAACTACTGTAACTGTAATTTGTGGTATTCCAGTAATAACTGGCAAACATTAAAAAGCTGGTAGGATTTCATACACTGTACTGTCTTAAATAAATCAGTAAAAGTTTACTATAAAAATCATACTTGCGCATAGTAAGATATATGGCTCTCAGCAGAGGGAATCCTTTCTTCTTTTTTTATTGATTTGTTCTGAAGAGCAGGAATGATGGGAGAAGGCTGCCTTGAAACCTGCCAGGAGGAACACAAGACTAAAACTACAGTCCTATAGATTCTGAATAAAGTGTTATTTTGGAAAGGAAGAGTTTTGTCGATATTTTTCATTTGACAGAAAAATGCTTTTGCTTATCTTAACAGCATTATTTTTGTATTTAATTTGCTTTCAACTCTCAGCTGCACAAAACTATGGCAAAAATTATCTCATGTGATTTTATTTTCTATTTATAGTAAGTATATATCATTTTTCTATAATTTAGGTTTTTTTAATTTATGGTTAAGTTACACATATTTTTTTTCCCCTCTAGACAATTCCGTCATATTTGTCCACTTTAGAGAAATGACATGTAGAAATTTCTAGAAGAGAAAAAACAGTTCTATAATATAATTAGATTTTATCCATCAGAACTCTACGTGATGGACTTCTTACATCATCCAGCTCAAAAGAAAAATAATTAAATTACAAAGAACATGACTGTTAAATATAAACAGTCCTCCAGTCCTTTAAATTATACAACTTTATTTTTATCTGTATTTGGACGTCAGCAAAAGCAGGCCATGGTAATTCACAGTAGATATAAAAATTAACTACAGAGTGCATGATTTTTCTTACGTATCTTGTTTTTACTATTTTTTTAACGTGCATTTGATTGGCAAGAAAAGTTTCCACTGTAGTATGTCTGATTTTTCAGTCAGCTGTTGGGTGCGCGTGAGCTAACTGTACCATGGCTTGATAAACTAATAGGGGAACCAGGTAGAGGTCTAAGAAATCATACAATTTCCTTAAAATCCAATTATTTTTAAACATTAGGAAGAAGTATTTGTATCTTAGAAAGTCACTGATGCATACCATCTTCTTTTCCTCTTCCGTCTTTTCTCTCTCAAAATATTGTATAAGTTGTTCATCTTGTTTTTCTTCTTTTTCTTTCCTTCTTTTTTCTGCCTCTTTTTGCCTCTCTTCATCTAATCGAATTATTTCTTTATTTTTCAATCTCCGCTGTAACATAAACATTATTAGGACATAAAAAAGACACAACATTATTAAAGTTTTGCTTTGTTTTTCTTTGAGAAGTTAAAATTACACATCAAAGCGATTAGTCTGAAGTGAAAAGCATATTTCATTAGGCTGACTTCAAACATTCAAATTAAAAACTATGCCGTGCAAATATTAAACATCTGCAGTCCTGGCTCTGCTAACATCACTTAACAGAATTCATAATAACTTCAATAAACACTGGTTTGTATCTCCGGAACGGCTGCCAGTTAGGGCTAAACTGCAGGCGTCATTTCCAAAAATTCAGATTCAAACAAAACATCCTGCAAACATGTACCACCCTATCACAAGACCACAGAGAAAACCATCTTCAAGTCTCTATTTTAGTTTTGTGTTAGTTAGCAATGATACCAGTTACTTTCCTACTGTATACTAGAACAGCTCTTATCCAGAAGACTCATCCAACTAACTTGCTCCTACCAGGGACGAGGATCTAGAACATAAGCCAAGTGTTCTGTATTAGAAATCTTTTTTGGGCCCCTCATGGCAAGAAAGACACTGAGGGGCTGGAGTGGGTCCAGAGAAGGGCAACGGAGCTGGTGAGGGGTCTGGAGCACAAGTCTTGTGAGGAGCGGCTGAGGGAGCTGGGGGTGTTCAGCCTGGAGAAAAGGAGGCTGAGGGGAGACCTTCTCGCTCTCTCCAACTCCCTGAAAGGAGGCTGCAGCCGGGCTCTCCAACTCCCTGAAAGGAGGGTGTAGAGAGATGGGTGTCAGTCCCTTCTCGCAAGGAACAGGCCATGGGACAAGAGGAAACAGCCTCAAGTTGCACCAGGGGAGGTTCAGATTGGATATTAGGAACAATTTTTACCCTGAAAGGGTTATTAAGCCTTGGAATGGGCTGCCCAGGGAAGCGGTGGAGTCACCATCCCTGGAGGTATTTAAAAGACAGGTAGTACACGTAGTGTTTAGGGATACGGTTTAGTGATGGTGTTTGTCAGTGTCAGGTTCATGGTTGGCCTCGATGCTCTGAAAGGTCCTTTCCAACCCAGGCAATTCTATGATTCTATCTTGAAGTCCTACATCCTGAACTGATCTTTCATGATCCCACAGGGTACTGAAAGATTATCCCATCTCTAATGGCCTTGTGTCCTTTTCCTACAATTATTTATGAGATTCTGAATGATGCAAATTCATTCAACTGATGATAAATAAAGCTTTTGGATTTGAATTAAATCACAAGTTTACCTCCATGAACAGCACTAATTAGATTCCCTTGGCATGCTTCCAAAACAAGCAGTAATCTTACCTCAAAGATATACCCTGGCCAATTCAAAAAAAGGCTTTAAGACATCTTCTTGTATAGCTACATTCAGAATACAAATAATTCCATGGGAGCTAGATTTTAGAGACTAACAACAACAAAAAAAGCTTTTTAATTCCCTGATTTGACAAAGCTTTGGTTTTTTTTGCCTCACAAACAATTTCCTGCAGAAAGGGGAGCACCATTGTCAATTATAAAGCCATACAATTTTTCTTGGAAGAATTAACAGTACTTCCAAGCTGGCAGTATAACAAAGAGTGAGAGGAATGTACTAGTTAATACTGACAATTTTCTACCTCTCTTATGGCTAACATAGACCCATTTAAAAACAAAGAGCAGTTCACAGGATACTTCTCTGTTCATCTTAAAAATCTAGAGGACAGATATTACAAAGGGTTAGTTTAGGATGGAAAAAGCCAAGTTATGGAAATACTACACCTCCTCCTCTTTCTTCCTTTTCTCTTCTTGTTCATCTTCATATGCTTTTTGAATTCTCATCCTCTGTTCAGCTAGTCGTTTCTCTTCTTTTTCTTCTTCCATTCTCAGCTTTTCTCGCTCTGCTTCTTCCCTACGTCTCTTTTCTTCGATCTAGAAATAAAGAAATCTTACTATTTATTATTTCTAAAGAAATAAAGAAAGAAGTATTCGACTGCCAATAGCCAGCAATAATCTGATGAACAACATTTACCATCGTGATCTTCTATGGACTTTTGCAGTACCTACGTGCACAGAGATCACATGGAGCAACTGAATTAATTCTAGGGCCAGACCTACGTTTTAGCCTCAGAATTCCTTTAAAACGGGCTGATATTTTGCTACTTCTTTTTAGCCACTCTTCACTGAACCACCCTCCAGTAAGAACACTAATTACAAATACTACTAAAGCTTACTCTACTCCGGATGTGCTGGAATAACACTTTTCTTCACTGATTAAATAATGGAAGATGGGAAACCACAACATCAAAAAAGACATAGCAATTATGTTTTTCCTTTCCACAATTATGTTTTTAGATCCAGCACTGACTCACTGAAGTCAAAGGTCTGCCCATTCTTTATTCCTTTTGGCAGCACTGTACATGGAAAAGGCCTCGATCTTTTCTTTTTAACAGATCCACATCAAACTACTGTATGACATTCGTACTCTTTTAAATTATCCAGGACTTCCTTGATATTGGTATTGAACTAAACTGACATTTAATTCTTGTAACATAAGAAACTAGTAGAATAACAATCACATTTTATATACTCATCAATAAATAACTACATTATTACTGTCTCACTGATCACCACTTCATTCTGATGAATGTGCATTTGTATCACATAGCCTTCCAAGGGCAAACATCTTTGTTTCTTTACAGATTTATGTATGCACACTTGTACTGTATGCACAGTTTGAGAGCTCAGTACTGTATTTAGAGAGCAGTACTCCGGGAAAAAAACAAAGGACATAATCTAGATTAATGAAGCCAATTATTAATAGCATCACTTTTACAGGCATTATGTAAGGCAAAAATCTGAGAAAATATATATATAGTAGTACACATCTTATGTACAGAATTGGCTGTGACTGGATAAGGTCTTTGGTCAGCAGTGATGATTTGTTTTGACTGTAATCTCTCTTCTTTTAAAATTTCTTTAACAAAATGATAACTGGTGTGTGCATTCACCTGTAGACGAAGGAAGTTCTTGTATGACTCTTGTCGCTTAAGATGCTGTGGAGATGGTGGTTCAGCGAACACATTCCCTCGAGCAAAAGGAGAGGTCTGTGCAAATGTAAAACCTAAGGAGGGAAAAAGGAAGAGATGGGGGAAAAAGAGTTACAGATAAGGATCAAAGCAAATATTTAAGACAGCAAGGCAGAGTGAAGAAGGAGGAATCTGAGACATTTGCTTCAAAAGGTAGTTTATGACAGCCATAATTCAAGGGTACAGCTGGAAACAATAACCGTGATTAAAAGGTCATATATTGTCTGCCTATAATCCTGCCAGGTTTTAACTGCTCAATTAACAATGTCTAAGCCAGCTGTTCTTTTTACAAAACCACAGCTATAAAAGTCATATATTCTACTGTCCAATCTACCCATTAATACGTTATCTGTAAGTTAATTCAAATAGCAAAGATTTTACATCTCCTAACTTCCCTGCTTGCAATTACTCTGACTTAGCACACACAGTTCTGTTCCTTAGGCTTATTCACTCTTTAAAAACAAAACATCCTAACAGAACAAATGCTTAGGTAAAATAGCAATGGATGCTACAAAAAGAAAAAAAAAAAA
>VXAK01015931.1:45402-56884 GCA_013399435.1 Arenaria interpres
CAAACTGGCAAATAAAATTCTAAGCAGTCAGGAAATTGAATTCTGCCAGTGCAAGGTGTCTTCCACACTATGAATTTTGAAGTGCCAGGTCTCCTTCGGTTCAATTTCCTCCGCTGTACTGGAAGCAACACCTCTGGTGAGGGGTTATTTAGTCATTCTCAGCCCTGAGTTTGCAAGCGTTATAACCATAGAGTCCCAAAAGCTCTAGAAAAGAGGATTAACTCAGATACCAAATAGAACTGCTTTTGCAGAACAGGATTCCCAACAGGAAGCAGAGGAGAAAGGAATTAAGAGAAGGAAGAGTAAGCAGTGTTAATTTTTCACCTGACACGGCACGTTCTTCATTCGTACCATGCTTCAAAGGACAGTAGAAGGATGGGCAAGAGCCACAGCTCCACTGAGCTGAGCTGGGCTGTAGCTGTTCTCGTGTCTCCCCTTGACTCTTCCCTACATAGTGATGGACCACCCAGGTCAGATAAAAGTGAAATAACACATACACTTATTCCCATGGGAATGCACACACCTACTGCTACAGCCTAGCCTCAGAATCATGTGCTTGCATACCAAGGAGTACACTTTGAGGACAGTATTATTTTTCCTCACAGGGAATAATTGTCTGAATCCTTGCAAAGTGTAACTAAATTTTTAAGTGGCTCTTTCAGCATGGATTTGCTTCACTCAGGTTATATTCCACGCAGAAAGTCAGACTGAAGTTTATACACCATTTAAAAGGCATGGACACAAGACAGGTAATGGAACCAGATACGGAACATATCGTGGAATGAACTTACTGTGTACCAGCTACTATCCTGCAAGTTCCTCTTTAAGGGGATAGTGTAAAAAAAATTAAAAACAAACAATTAAAAAAAGAAAAAACCCACCACTATAAAACCAAGCAACCAAAAGCCCCAAAACCTACACAAAGCCACTTTACTGCCTGACTGACCAAATGGAAGGTGCAAGACTATGAAGCTCCCCTTGCTGATCTGCACCATCTTCTGATCCCAAAATAAGTGATCCAGCCTGGGGGCTCTTTGTTATTCTGCATTATTGCTTTATTGACCTTGCCCATCTCACTCCCTACTACATGGTTAAATATACAGCACGTTAGGGAGAAAGAGCAAGAGGGAAGACAGAGGGAAAAAAAAAAACTGATTCTACAGCCAGCGGTCAGGACACTGAATTGCAATCTTACGAAGTAGATCCGTGCCCCATATACCATGTAATTTTTATTTGTTTAATTTTTTAACACAGAAGTGCAACAGTTCAGACAGAAGCAAGAAAAGCAGCACCTAAGGTGACCTGAGGAGACCATCTCCAGTCCTGACCCTTGCCCATCCCAAACTGGGGACAGGTCTGGAGCGCCACACTTCTCTCATGTAGACGTCCCACAAAACATAACAAGTGAGAGAAAGATGCACTAGCCTTTAAATAGGAAAGTAAAATAAAACCCCCAAAACTTGGAGGCAGTGCACAGGGCCGCACAGGCACCCAATTAACCTGTAACTTTTTAGAACTCATTAACCTAGTTACAGTGCTGATTTCATCTTAACCTGTAACGTCATACATCTGCAGACCTTCCCCCTGCTTTAATTCCATCTTCTCTCCTACTATGCTCTTGTATTTTACTGTATCATTTAAAAGGAAAACAAATGTCTATGAAGATTTGATAATATAACATTGACCTTGGAAAACTAATGTACTGATCCTGACTGTTCAGCACTAACAGACTTATCTATCATAACTGACAAGACAAATAAGAAAACACATTATCAATGCACACAGGGACAGCAACGAAGAAGTTTGGGAAAGAAGCAGGAGGCTGACTTCACAGGTAGAAAGCACTACCACTAGCACAGGACTACAAGAAAGGAGTAAAGAAACTAGCAAATTTTGATTACTAAGACCTATAGATAATTAGAGCTGTAATACAGTATTCTTAAAAACCTGCTATTTTATTTGTAGATGCTTCTGTGTTCTCAGGTCTCGGGGAGGCCAAACTTAGGTCAACAGATACAATAGCCCTTTTATCTTCATATAGTCTTGCCTCTGGATTATGATATGCATCTTCGTTTTGCTTGTGCATCAAATTCAAGTCCGCTAAAGGAAAGGGGAAACAACTGTTTATGATATTTTATTCTCATAAAAGGCATGTTCACCATAGATTCTCAAAAATACAAGGATTTTGGAGCAGACTCTGCTTTTCCTGGGCATACCAACTATGGGAACAAAAAATTTAAGCAAAGACAAGAATATAGAAGTTACAGGTGAAATACTAGTCATCAGGAACTCACTGAATAAAAGATTTATTTTGTTTGTGTTTTTTTGCCAGGAATGAATCTTCATAGCAAACCTCCCCTCTCCCCTGCCCAAAAATGCTACAAAATGGAAAGATAAACAGTTCAAACACAAAAATGACTGACAAGACTGCGTTGACAATCAGGTGTTTCTTTCATTTCCCTAAAGCTGTAAAATACGTTTAGCTTTAGTATTGGTTATTTTAAGTACTGAATCTCTATTTGATTACTATTAAGGGCAATAAGCACAATGAACCATTAAAGCGTATTTTGGTCTTCAAGCCCTCCGTAACAATCCAGGTGCAGATTGCTAAATGTAAGCAAAACAATGTCATCCAACATTTTCACCTAAATTTACACGGTGCCTCTCAGTTATCATTAAAACCCTGATCAAAGATGTTAATTTCAGCTCATTTTGAAGCATTCACCATAGCATACGTAGAAGGATCATTTCAAGACAAAAAAGTACTACACAGTTTTCAGACTATCCATTTAAATAGTGTTTCTGATAATTATGAATTACTGTAGTCATTTGAACACAAAGATTCCAAGAACTTTTAAATTGCATTCCTCTCCATAAAGCAGCCTTTGCATACCTTGGAGTCTCAAAAGCTATTTACAGACATTTTCAAGCTGATAAAAAGACAAGTCACACTGCATAAGAAAAAGAGACGTGGCAGAAACAGCATGTTATGTTTCACAACATTTGACTCGTAGCTTATCCATCATTCTGCTGAACTACGGTGGAAAAATAACTTTATATGTGTAATTCTGGAAAAGAAAAGAAACTTCTTTCTCTTGGTTCCTCACTTACAGACAGAGATAAGCTTCTCAGGAGGTATGTACAGAGCTCAGGCTAACGCAGGTGACCCAGTGAGTCAGGGTCCCTGCTGGACCTGCTGTTTGTGAGTAGAGAAGGACTGGTGGGTGATGTAACCGCTGGAGGCTGTCTTGGGCACAGCGACCACAAAACGAGAGAGTTCTTAATTCTTGGAGAAGTAAGGAAGGAAGGGGGTCAGCAGAACTGCTACCTGGCACTTCTGGAGGGTCAAACAAGCCTTTGACTTGTTTAGGAGCCCGGCTGACAGAGTCCCTTGGGAGGCAGACCTGAAGGGCAAAGGAGTCCAGGAAGGCAGGACATTCTTCAAGAGGGAAATCTTAAAGGTGTAGGAGCAGGTCATCCCCATGTCCCAGAAGACGAGCCAGCGGGGAAGAAGACGAGCCTGGCTGAACAGAGTTGCCAGCTGGCAACCCACCACAAATGGTGTTCTCCAGGGCTCAGGAGTGGGCTGTTTCTCTTTAATATCTTTATCAATGAACTGGATGAGGGGATCAAGTGCACCCTCAGTAAGTTTGCATCTGACACCAAGTTGAGCATGAGTGTTGATCTGCTTGAGGGTAGGAAGGCTCTACAGAGGGATCTGGACAGGCTGGACCAATGGGCCAAGGCCAACATGATGAGGTTCAACACGGCCAAGGGCCGGGTCCTGCACTTGGGTCATAACAACCCCAGGCAGCGCTACAGGCTTGAGGAAGAGTGGCTGGAGCTGCCCCACAGAAAAGGACCTGGGCGTGCTGGTGGACAACCAGCTGAACATGGGCACACTGCTGGCTCAGGTGGCCAAGATGGCCACCAGCATCCTGCCCTGTATCAGGAACAGTGTGGCCAGCAGGACTAGGGAAGGGACCATTCCCCTGTACTGGGCACTGGTGAGGCCCCACCTCGAGAACTGCGTCCAGTTTGGGCCCCTCACGACAAGAAAGGACATTGAGGGGCTGGAGCAGGTCCAGAGAAGGGCAACAGAGCTGGTGAGGGGTCTGGAGCACAAGTCTTGTGAGGAGCGGCTGAGGGAGCTGGAGGTGTTCAGCCTGGAGAAAAGGAGGCTGAGGGGAGACCTTCTCACTCTCTGCAGCTCCCTGAAAGGAGGGTGTAGCCAGGGGGGGGTCGGTCTCTTCTCCCAAATAACAAGTGATAGGACAAGAGGAAGCACCATCAAGTTGTTTCACAGAGGTGCAGACTGAATATCAGGAAAAATTTCTTCATGGAAAGGGTTATTAAGCATTGGAATGGGCTGCACAGGCAAGTGGCTGAGTCACCATCCCTGGAGTTATTTAAAAGACGCATAGACGTGGTGCTGTGGGACATGATTTACTGGTGGACCTGGCAGTGCTAGCTTAATGGTGAGACTTGATGATCTTAAAGGTATTTTCCAACCTAAATGATTCTATGATTCTACACTTTCCCCTGGCCCACTATACTCACACCATTATATATATAGAGAGAAAGAAGCCAGAGACTTAAATGCAGTGCCTAAAGCTAAGCAGCAGGAACACGTCTGTCTGCTCTAGGGATATAAACACAAGATTGGATCCTCAACACAAGCTTCTAAACTTATTATTTAGGCACACAATCTTTAAAAAGCATTTAACCTTTACCTCCCGCCCTCAAACTGCACTGTGAATTTAGCCATATGTTGCTCAGGTATCATAAAACTGAATCTAATTATTTATATATAAACTGTTATCCAGTAAGTGTTCCCTGTTCATATTTTATCACCAGATAAAGGGAGGGATATTTTAATAATCTAATCAGACTTCATCATCATATTCCAATAACAAGAAAATCAATTTGTTTCACATCAGAAATGAATAGTTTTTAAATTATAAGACTGAGTCACTTTAGAGGTTACTGCTTCTATTCGTTTTGAACCATAACTACTACCACTTCCACCAAGAGGAAACTGACTGATACCCCTGGACGCATATGAGAAATGCTTGTCTCAAAGACCACCCTTCACCTCCTCTGGGTAATTCATTAGGTTTTCTCTTTTTTCCCAGATTAATTGGAAGCATTCAAATTCCTGGGAGTGGGAGAAAGAGCAAAAAGTTTCAAGCCCATTTGACTTAGCTTAAATGAGATACCATTAAGGGGATTTCCAAAACTGTTCTATATGCTGTGGGAGAGTGTTCAACAAAAGAGGACCTGAGTGTTCAACAAAAGAAGACCTGTGGCACTTTAGTGAACTTAGTGTTAATAATTTTATTCTGAAATAGTACTCACTAGGCACAACTAGATTTGTGTATTTTTATTTTAGATAAAATATTGTCGTAGGATTCAGTAAGAGCCAGAATCAGGAATTTGAGTTTTAATCTTCCATCTGTCTCCAATTTACTGGAGGGGTGGATGAACAACTTGCCCCCATCATAGCTATCTCCCGGCTCACTACAGTCCCATCTTGCCTAAAACAACACTTGGAAAAAAATAAATCTTAAAAAACATTACTGCTATTTGACTGCTATTTATACAGCCATTTACCAGCAGTGGGAATGCTTGGGGAAATTTAAGCAGTCCACTTAGCTTTATACATTTATTCAAATATGCTTCCATTTTCAATGTCACAAGTAGAGCTTTCTAAGCCTAGAAGTGACTTTAAAAAAATAAAACCAATAAAAAATCCTGTTCCTGGAAAATGTCTTCACAACAAACTATAGCATATTTGTATTGCAGCTGATTCTAACAGCTTGTTTTCCTCCTCTTCCCTTTACTATTGTATTTTGAATTCATTTATAGTTGACGTGTTGTGTGTTTCCCATTTTGTTCAATTTGTGCTCTTTGAACAATTCTACTGAAATCAAAATTATTACTTGCCTAATATATTCCCAGGGTGCATCTGCTTAAAACAAGTACTTCTATTTTTTAAAAGAACTACCAGTGTAGGTATAACATACCTGAATAACAAGGTGTAACATATCTGCATAGAACCTTTACAAGAGCAAGAAAACATCAACCTTAAAAAGATCATTCATAATTTTGGTTAACATACTTATCAGATTTCCTTTTGCATCTCTGAGGGGAGCACCACCACCGCCTTTTCCCCAGGGGTTATAATTCCTCATTTCTGCTTCTAACTTGGCTTCATAGCGTTCCTTCTCCTCCTTCTCTCTTCTGCGTCGTTCCTCTCTCTCTCTTATCTAAACCCAAACAAACCCGAATCAGTTGCATGAAAATATCACATTAAGTATAATTTTAATAAGGAGTTAATGGAGCAAACTATCATTACCCATTCCCCCCATCCAGATGAAGCAAACATTTCACTGCCTATACTGCAGAGAGCACATTGAATACTGCTGTCAAAATGTGCATGTACAGTTGTGCATAATCACAGAGAAACACACAGATACACACTATAAGACTTCTAAGTTCCAGAAACGTTCCCATCAGACACTCGCAGTAGATCAAAAGCCCCATATCCTTGGATCTTGAGATACAGAAATTTATACTGCTTGAAAATCAAACGGGCAAAATTCTACAATATTATAGCACTTGCTTCTCTCAACCATATATTGTGTGTAACCACAACTTAGACGAGAGATGAGATAAAGACTGAACAATAAATGCCTTAGTAGAATGCTACACAATTCTATAACCACTCATTAGTTGGTTTTCTGCAGTAATAAATGATGATGTATGCAAAGAACACAGAACTGCTCACATGGTTTGTTCTTCCTTGTCTTCAAAATCAGTTTACGATTATACAACTAAGTCTCCTAATAATTTAATGTAGCATTTATAAAGAGAATACCTGCTAGAAAAGTCCAACTTCTTTTCAAGGCTTTTAAAACATTAGCTGCTATTTACATAGCTGAAATATATTAATGTATTTTTCTTAAGTTTATTTCTGCTGTGCATTAGATAAACATTTCCCTTTATCAAGGAGTCAGACAATTTCTTAAGGGATATAATGAGTCAATACCAAGACCCATCTAGCCCTGTCAACTGTTTACAGGTTTGCCTATAGGAAAAAAAAAGAATACGTTTTGTTTGCTTTCATTAATTAGCAGCATAATAACTTTGAAAGACTGTCGTGCCACGTTTATTAGACCTTTATGTCAAATTGTGCAGTCTCTCATGGCAAGATAAAATGTACTTCTTAAGACTATAGGAAGAAAATGCCTTCAGAGAAGCAGAAGTGCAATATCAGACACTATTCCTAAATGTTTATTTTATTCTTAATTTGACCTTGACCGCCAGCCTCTCTTTATCCCCGTGCACAACCATAATTAGAAGACTATTTTTACAGCAATTATTCACCTCCACTGAAGAAATACATAAAGAAGAATAAGGTAAGAAAGCATTAGTGCCACTGAACTGGTTCTAGCAAAATCTCTTCTGAGATGATGTCTTATCATGGTCAAATATATTTTATAAATAAAAACTCCCATAAGATGCAGCAGCAAAAAGCCAATAAAATGAGTAAGGGACTAGGATGTTTACTGGAAGACAGGAGACAAGAAATTTATCTAGTCTATCAGAAAGGAAGCTGAAAATAGATGAGATGCCACCTACAAACATACTAGAAGTAAACATTAGGGAAGCTTTTAAATTAGTGTCCAAACGATCACAAAGAACTCATTGAAATTAGAGTATTCCTAATAATTATAGCAAGAATGCTCAAAAGCAATCTTTCAACAGGAATATCAGAGCAACATAACTAATTGCTTTTTTTCTGTAATATATCATATAATTTTTGCAATATAGCATATAATTATGAAAATAATTATAGAAAACTCCATGCCTGGAACTAATCTGTTCGCTGTCAGTCTTAACATTCAGTCTTCCTCTGACAAAAAGTCTGAAGAGCTTACTGTCCACCTGAAATGCTAAATGAGCTAAAGCAGGGTCAGAGGAATAGGAGGAAGGAAGTGATGAAGGGAGGGAGAGTCAAGACAGCTTTTTGTTTGTAAACTAAAGAAATATGTTTGAAAGAGTGCTAGAGTTACGACATTATATGTTAAAAAGTAAAAGAAGAAAGTGTCAGAAGCTTTTTTACTCAGTACCTGCTGTTGTAATTCTTGTTGATAAGATAATGTTGCCTCTTTGGAAGGCTTTGTTTTTTCGTTAGAAAATACTCCTGTGCTTCTTTGTCTGTCTCCTGTATTCCTCTGTCCAATGCTACTTCTGAATTAGAAAATCAGACATATAAAAGGAAAACATCACAGGGTCCAGAGGGGGCGAAACTTTAAAAAAATTGCTTGGCAATTTATAATGTCAAACATTTTCATAAACCCATATAAAAATAGGAGTTGACTGAATTATGGTTTAGCTAGAAACCCTTAATTAGAAGTTTGAAGAGTTGTCTTTAAAAGACTTTAATTCAAAGGCATGTCCGTTTTCAGTAAAAGACTCCCAACATGAAAAGCATATTAATACAGATAAATACAAACAAAGAATATGAACACAGATACTACTTACACAGATCGCTCTACTGGGGCCTGGCCTAAAGGAGGATCCAGATTAGGTGTGGGTTGCATTGCCATCATACCGGTACCATCTACATAGGAAAAGAAAAAACAAAACAAAATTACTATTTTGAATGCTCAAAGATAAACTTTTGCCACTACTTAAAAGAACAGAACTCACTGCTCAAACTCTGTGACTGCAGAATTACAAACAAGATTCTCAACTTCTTATAGAAACTTAAGTAATCCTTAACAGTCCCTAAAGCAAGAAACAACGCCAAGGTACAAATCTATTTCTTAAATTCAACTAAATCCCTTTAAAATTGACAAATGTCTCCACTGACATATTCTACAATGAACTAACAAAAAGAGATAGCGACAACCTAACTGGCATGTGTGAGTTTTAAGTATTATTTTCTTTAAACCGTAAGCCATTTTAACCTAGAGCTTATCTTGATACAAGGGTAAAAAAAAACAAGCAAGCAACTAAACACCAAAATAAAACACAAAAATCCCCAAACCCACACCAAACAACCCCCCCAAAAAACCCCAAACTTCTGAGAGTTGAAACCGTCGTCTGAAAATAAGATTACAAAAAAAAAGTAAAAAAGGTGCCTGGAACTTAAAAAAGCCAAACAAAAAGAAAACCACTCTTTCTCAAACCTCAACCTATCACATTTCAAAATAGGGAGAAATTTACACTGACAAAAAAAAAAAACCCCTAAAAAATTTTGCTCTTATATCTCTAGCATTCCTGAAATTCCCCAGTGTATATAAATCTCATTCAAAACAACCAGTAGAAGAGTTACTGTAAGGTTTTTTCCTCCTTTACTTTAACTTGGACCCCACCTGGAGTATTGTGTCCAGCTCTGGAGCCCCCAACAGAAGGACATGGACCTGTTGCACAAGTCCAGAGGAGATATTCAAAAGACGAGTTGACATGGTGCTTGGGAATATGGTTTAGTGTTGGTTTTGGTTTTTTTTTTTATTGGACTAGATGATCTTAAAGGTCCCTTCCAACCTAGGCAATTCTGTGATTCTGAGGGCCCTGAAGATGCTCAAGAGTGCTGGAGCACCTCTGCTGTGAGGACAGGCTGAGAGAGTTGGGATTGTTCAGCCTGGAGAAGAGAAGGCTCCAGGGAGACTTTAGAGCCCCTTCCAGTCCCTAAAGGGGCTCCAGGAGAGATGGGGAGGGACTCTGGATCAGGGAGGGGAGTCACAGGACGAGGGGGAAGGGTTTTAAACTGAAAGAGGGGAGATTTAGATTAGATCTTCAGAAGAAATTTTAAATCATCACGAAGCAGTCAAAGGGTAGATTAAAAAGGAGTTTTTAAAATAAAACGGTTGATTACTTTATACAGTCCCTTTAAAAATATTTAAAATTATATCTGAAATTGTAACAACACCTAAACATGTATTACAATATGATTAAAGCAATTTTAGAAAATCATGTTTAATTATCAAAACTATGAAGAAAATTATCTGGTAGGAGTAATGGCTAAGTAGCTTAGACTAGAGCTTGTTCAAGAGATGAACAAGATTTCTGGAGGTCATAGCCCCTGTTGTAGTTGGAGAAAACTACTTCATTCAAAACTAGCATTGAAAAAAAAGGCTACTTTTCATTCAACACGCATCTAAGAAATGGGTTTAAGTTGCTGTAACTAGTTCTACATTATTCATCATTTAACTAGATTAAAAGCAGTGAGTCAAACCACTCTAACAGCCAATCCAACTAAAATCATCAACTTACAATATGCAAGATTGGGATCCAAAGGATTCCTAGCCCCATAAAAGTAATATGCGTCATCGTAAGGTGTTCTATAGTTGTCTGTCAAAACTGGTGGTGGAGGCGGTGGCGGCATCGGCGCAAGCCTTAAATAAAAAAGGAACACAATTTTTTGTTTTGTTGCACAACTGAAAGAAAAGAAGAAAAAGAAAGGCAGAAGAAAAAGAAAGGCAGAAGAAAAAGAAAGGCAGAAGAAAAAGAAAGGCAGAAGAAAAAGAAAGGCAGAAGAAAAAGAAAGGCAGAAGAAAAAGAAAGGCAGAAGAAAAAGAAAGGCAGAAGAAAAAGAAAGAGGGAATTCACTATAGGAAAACTAGATTTATCTCAGCCCAAGACCTCTCACTAGTGCCATGCAGGAACAAGATATAAGTCTCAGCAGGAAATTAACCTTCCCTTAGGGAGTAGTACGTGAACCCACACTCTTCCAAGCCAAGGATTAGTCTCTGGTCAAAGAGCAAGTGGCACAGCCCAGCTTCAGCCACATGCCTAAAGCTCCTTTTTTCTCCCAAAACAGTTTAGTCTCAAACATGGTGTCTACTGGCAGCTCTCCTTGCCTACACTGCATTCCTGAGCTCACCCCTAGGAGATGGCTTAATTAACAGGGACCAAACTCATGGCACACCACCCTTCTAACAATACGGACACCACTGGGCATGCACCCCAAGCACCCTCACAATATGGTTCAATATTACACCCACAGACATCATGGATATAATTTCTATAGCATGACTCTTATCCTACACTGGGATTGTTGACTTGCTTGAGGGTAGGAAGGCTCTACAGAGGGATCTGGATGGGATGGATTGATGGGAAGAGGCCAATGGGGTGAGGTTCAATAAGGGCAAGTATCAGGTCCTGCATTTGGGTCACACCAAGCCCATGCAGCACTACAGGCTTGGGGCAGAGTGGCTGGAGCTGCCCCACAGAAAAGGACCTGGGCGTGCTGGTACACTGTTGGCTCAACGTGAGCCAGCAGTGTGCCCAGGTGGCCAACAAGGCCACCAGCATCCTGGCCTGTGTCAGGAACAGCGTGGCCAGCAGGACTAGGGAAGTGAACTGTCCTGGGCACTGGTGAGGCCCCACCTCCAGTGCTGTGTCCGGTTTTCGGCCCCTCAACACAGGAAAGACATTGAGGTGCTGGAGCGGGTCCAGAGAAGGGCAA
>VXAK01015931.1:63757-89110 GCA_013399435.1 Arenaria interpres
TAGGGTAAAAGTTATTTTAAAAGTACTATAAAAAAAAAAAAAAAAGGATTCCATGGTATTCTAATCATTGAAAGTCTTCACATTGGAGAACAGGTGATCTGCTGCTTCAAAAAGAAAACTGGCAGGCAAGCTTCAAGAGCTGCTCTCAAAGGAAACACATTTTTCTTGTTCTACTGTATCGCAGCTGGGGGAAAAACTATCAGCCATTTCAGACAACGTATCAGGGATTTTAAATATACATTTTCCTTTCATTGTGATTTTGCAGTCCAATTATCAGAAAAAAAATAATACACTGTGTACCACACCTAGAATTTCCAGTTCTGGAGATCTGCTGCACTCGTGTTCTCTCCTTTAATTCATCTTCATAATCTGCAGGTAGATCTCTTACTATTCCATCCAGATAGGGCCTTAAAGAAATAGAAACCATTCAGCTGTGCTTGCCTGAAAACACTCAAACTAAACCAGAAGGTCCAGCAGTTCCGTGCAAATGGATCCTCGGCCTGATTGCACACTGGACGGCAGGACCAGTTCTGAAAATACCACCCCAAATTTCTAGAAATAATTCGCTTTGCCAGCATTGTCAAAACAGCGCTCGCTCTGGAGTGTGAATTCCCAAGCCTGCTTCCATCCAACCCTTAACTATTGAGTTAAGGGTTTTGAGAGCTGAAGAGCACTCGGGGTTCAGACCCCATTAACTGAAACAGACCTTGCTGCTCCTAATACCCAGGAGCCAACAAAATCTATGACAGACTGGACAAGTCTGGTAAAACAGTCAATTCAGGTATTAAAAGCTTCTTTAATGACAACCTACCCTCCGCTATGCACCTGACACCACCTAAAAGAGAGAGGCAACTTCTGATCAAGATACGAGATGCCTATACAAAAATTTAGGAGCTAAAATTTGAATCACCTACATATGAAGAACTATAATTGAAACTTCAAATAATTCCAAAGGTGCCAAAAGCTGTACGGACACAAGGGAGCTTTTCCTGAAAAGATCTGGGGTAGCCAAATTTACAGGCTTTTCTCGCCTTGCAAATTAACCACTCTTTAACAAGGACTTCAAGTTATCTTAATAAAATATAGATATTCAATGAAGAATAAAATACCAAATAGATGCTAACACAGTTATATGGGGCTTTGAGCAACCTGGTCTGGTGGGAGATGTCCCTGCTCATGGCAGGGGGGTTGGAACTCCATGATCTTTAAGGACCCTTCCAACCCAAATCATTCTATGATTCTGTATATTTTCCAGAGCTGGACAAAGCTATGGACTAACTATTCAGCAAACAACAACAACAACAAAAAAACAAACTAGGAAATCAGAGAAAAAAAAGCCAATGTCTCATTCTTTTACGTAAAAAGATCCACAGCTCTGCTCATCTCCGTAATTTAAATGAAAGCCAATAATCAAAGGCGAAAGGATGCAAGCAGATTATTAAACATCGATTTGGCATCTTAACAACCCACAAGAACAACATGAAAGAACAACATCCATCCTCCTGGCATAACACGATCCTCTTTCGTGATCAAGGTCATCTTTTTGATAACGATCCATCTGCTTCTCGGAAGGCTGGTCACGTAAGACTGAAACAGAGTCAGGAAATAGAAAGCCCAGTCCATGGTGTGATGAAAGGACTCGGGGAGGCAGCAAAGAAACCAACCTTGGGGTTCAATAAGCAAATTTTTTGTAAAAAGCAGCCAGTTCAGCATGGCAGGCCTGGACATGTTGGCCCAATTCAATCAAGAAGCTGTTGTAGCCCATTTAAAGGATAAACCTGGCTGCTGGGGATAGACTAAAGCGTTCCACTCATCAAGAACCAAAACATTTTGCACTTCCTCTCACTCTCCTGTCACCATTCCTGTTTGCTGAAATATGCCACAGTCCTCGCGCCTCCGTCAAAACACAAACCTTTCTGAAAAGTCCCATTACAAATATCTGCGTCTCCAAACTCATAAAGCCCGTTTAAAAACATAAACGACTTCAGTACAGCAAATAAAAACATCCCTCCGTAGGAATTTAGTTGCTGTCATGATCAAATGTGTTCTGGAAAAGCTGACTTTGACTGAAATGTATTAAAAAATATGCTCACTCCTCAGTAGAGAGACTGAATACAGTTCATAAAAGGTTTAGCGGAGCTCCTTGCGAAGGAAAAAAAGAAGTAGGAGATTATAAAGCACATTTAATTTAAAAAAAAGTAATTTTCAATAAAAATTCATCAAAATTGAAAACATACACCAAAACCCCCAAATCTTAATTTTATGTACAAATTTAAGTTCAGGCAATTCAGGTGATGGTCCAGCAACTTCTTTTAAGAAGATGCACCAGGTTTGCCAATAACAAAGATGAGAGTATCTTCTGTATTTGCTTTAAAAAGAAAACTGGAACTAAAACTGTTTCAGAGGCCTCTCCAAATAAGCAATACATTGCCCAGTGATATATTGGTCACAGCCATTTATATAAGCACCATCAGGATTTTCTGGAATAATTAAAAAATAGTATTTTTCTGTTCGATGTGACACTGTCTACTGTTGGTTCAAATACCACTGTTGCTGATATTTTACATATATAATTCTGTATATATTCTTCGAGAAACAAAGTAAACCCTCAAACTTCATCCAATGGTCATTTTTATTTACATATTAGACTGTGTACGATTGTTAGACAGAGGCAAACAGCTACTTAGTAAAAAGAGAACGTTATCTCTCTGGGTGTTAATTAACACAGAGGATTAACATTGCTGTTAGTCTCGAAAATATAGACATTGTTAGAAAAATATTAGAAGCTTGACTTGGTGTCTTTCTGAAAAGCTGTAGGACAAGACCACCCTACCCTAAAACCTCCTCTGCTCATTTCTTCCAATATTACACTACAGGATGGAACAATTTTTCTATTTTACATACTCTTCTCTGAATCTCATTCAGCAGAAAACAGGCAATCTCATTCCTGCCATCTATTAAACCGCTGTTTCCGTTTACTAGTCTTTTCCAGAAACCTTGTATGAATAAATACATGCTTTTAGAAGCACATCTGAACACACGATCTGAAACTCTGAAATAACCCATTTATTTAGTCTGCATCTCCCAAATGCTCCCAGACATTTCATTTTCTCCATAGTTACTTAATTCCTTTATGATTAAAAAAAAAAAAAAAAAGGCTGAGAAAAAATACCAAAAGCTATTTTTGTAGAGAAGTTATTTTAACTCTGTTGGCATTTGAAACTGGAAAAGCAGCATGACTTCAGAAGAGCATTTTAGGGTTTGTTTTTCCCAGTTATTAATTTGCAGTACTATTCAGAAAATTATCCCTGTAAACAATGCCTCAAAAGATCATTTAACAGTCCACCGGCAATTAACAATGAAAGATGATTGTCATATTTAACACTGTGGAGAGTGGTACAATTTGCCTTCTGTTTTTTCTAGAAGTGTTAATTCTAGAATAAAGAAAAGGTTATTTTGCCTAACAAGGGAAAAAGATAGTGATGTTTTCTTCACTGAAGCAACTGCAGTAAAATAATTCTGGCAACAGGCTTAACACAAAGATAGGAAAAAAAGAAGAAAAAAAAAAAAGAAGAGAAAGTATCCACAACACTCACGTTCCCAAGATCTGTAAAGTGAACAAATGAACACTCTTTCAAACACCTGTGTAAATTTTATTTACAAGAACCTTTACTGCTTTACGTTCCTTTATTTCATTCAAATTTAGCTGTATAAACCACATCTCTTTCAAATTTGGTATTATTTCACACCACAACCCATCCGTTTTTGAAAGCAATCGGTTCTTGCAATGGAATAACTGGAGGTGGCCAGACGGCCAAACTGGGAGTGATTGGGAAGGTTAGCATTGTTTGATTTTTTCTTTTAAATGAGTGAGCTAGAACAGAAAAATTAACAATTTCTGTCAAAGTAACCAAACTGTTTTATCAGTTAACACTGTAAAGAGTATTTCATATTGAACAGTACATAATAGCAGTTTTCCTACCGAATGATTTATCTAAAACACCTTCTTTGGTTTGGGTTGGGTTTTCTTAAATATTTATTCAAATTGTGTAGATATGACTGAGATTAGCACCTATTAACACCGTGAGGACTTGGTTCAACTATGCATCTGTTTGAAGTCTGCCATTTAGCGAGACATGCAGTAAAAAAAAAGGAATTTTTTAAAAAAATATATTTTTACATTTAGATAATGGCACGCACCAAAAACTCAAACCAATTTTGGAATCTGAATTGAAAACCTGACTTGCTACAGCTGTAACAGACTAAGAAAATACATGGAATTTTGGGTTCCCAGTGCAGGGCTTTGCTCTCAAATACTAATGTCTTCTGGTAAAATACTCATCATAAAAAATGTACTGTGGGTTTCTTTTACTTTCTCTAGTATCCGTGCTTTGCCATAATATATAAAATGCTCTCTAATGTACGATGTATAGTCCCAGGTACTGCTTCAATTTTTAAATATTTTTCTAAAAATTATTGCAAAGTTCCTTTTTAAAGTAAGCACAAAAATCCTACTTTCCCATGTGAAACCTGTCTAATTTTCAATGAGAGCACACCATGGCTGTCAACAGGAACTACAGAAATAAAGGAGAAAATGGAATTAAGAATACCTTTCAGCATAAAAAACCCGAGGAGTTTTTCTGTCATAAGCGCTTTCACATCTAAATCTAGGGTCCATTTCTTCATTTATCTCAGGATCATAGTCCATTCTGTAGTATCTTCTACCAAAATCATGATCCTCATCGAGTCTGTGATGCTTCCTAATCGGAATTACAGATTGGCTAGGAAATCCACGATGCCTTCGACTGGGAACATCCAAATCTTCATCAAGTCTTTTATTTAATAGTCGACTTCTTAATTCAACCTCATCATCTAACCTATGATATCTGTCTTCCTCCAGCCATCTCTTATTTAGCAGCTCTTCATCTTCTGTAGAAGTAAAGGCATCCTTTTTGGGAGGTTCTACACCGGTACTATAGGGCTGTACTTCTGTACGTAGCTCTGGCTGGAGTCTGGTAACAGTAATAGGTTTTTTATTCCTGTCCATCTCATTCTGTTTAATGGGAAAAAAATATTAAAAGATATGAATATAAACAAATTGCGTTGAGCAAAACCCTGGGTTTGTATTTCTTCAAACAATCCCTCAACAGGTACTGCAGAAAAGGTAGGAGGTGAGCAAGACAAATACTTCAAGGAGCACTTAAAAGCTTGGGATTTTTTTTTTTTTTCTTGAGGAAAAAAAAAAAAAAGCACTCTTTCCTTTATCTAACATTTTCAGAAGAACAGCTATAAACCCTGGACAGGCCTTTTACCAACTCCAATTTGACCTGCAGATTCAGAGGTGCAAAGAATCAAAAAAGCACTGAACTATATACCTCATCAAAAGACTAGATACCTTTATTCTATCCAGATTCAAGCCAATCTGTAATACTTCCTACCTATGGGCACAACCTTTTAACTTGACCATTTCTTAATCTATTTCTTTGCCCCACAGGAGATGTCTCTATGAGAAAGGATGGCTTAGTTGATATAAAACAACCCTGTACCACACTGGACCAGTGTTCAATACACAGTTCTAGCAAACAACATGGTTTTGGATAAATCCCATAGCGTTTCTGTGCACTGATCTTTCAGCTGTAACTCATCTCAGTAACTCATACTTTACAAAACGTAACGAAAAATAAATTAAAGATGCAAAGGACACCAAACTGGGAAGAGGGATCCGTACACTAGAGGGTACCACTGCCACTCAGAAGGGTCTTGCCAAACTGGAGAAATACGCTGACCAAAAAGCTCATCAATATCAACAAATGCAAATGCAAAGTTCTGCATCCAAGATAGAATGCCATGCACCAGTACAGGCTGGGCACCGACCGTCTAGAGAGCAGTCTTGCAGAAAAAGGCCTGGATTAGCAGTAACTAGTTGAAGATGAGCCAGCAGGGCATCCCCTTCCAGTGGTAACAGCCAACCACAGCCAGGGCTGCGTTAGCAAGAGCATCTCAGGAGGTCAAGGGGAGCAACCCTTCTCCTCTGCTTCGTATTCATCCAGTATTCAGGTTCTGGTGTGCCCAGTTTCCCCCCTCCCCATGGACACTGACAAACTGAAGAAAATTCAGAGAATGGCTACTAAGACGGTTAAGGCTCCTAAAGGAGAAGCTGACAGAGCTGGGTTTGTCCAACCTGGAAAAAGAAGGTTAAGGAGGCCATGCATGAGGACAGGAGGAACTAGTGGTTGCAGTCTGTGGTTACAGAGACGCCAGAATCGTGATTTTCAAAGAATCAACAGTCACAAGTTGCAGCAAAGGAAATTCCAATGGGATACGGAGGGAAAGAAGTTTGAATCAAGCAGTTAAGCAGTGGAACAGGTTGCCTGGTGAAACAGTGGATTCTCCATTCTTTCAAAACTCAACAGGACAAAGCCTAACCAACCTGATCAGACTGTGAAGCTAGCCCTGCTCTCAGCAGGAGACTGTACTACGTGACTTCCAGGGGTCCCTTGCAACTGAAATGTATCCTATGATCATCTAAACTGTTGGATCAAACTTTTGAGGTCACGGATGTTTATCACGAGACCAATTCCTTTGCCTCACACTCGATGTCAGATATCCCTCAGACATGGAAGAACCTCAACAAATCCTCACCAGTTTTTTCCCCTGTTTGTTCTTATAAATGCCTAAACATGTAGAAAAATCTTCAGAGATTTATAGAGTCAGTTACACAAACACAAGCTGCATTTTTGCCATGTACTTCCTAGGGATCATTGTTGTGTAGCGCTCCAACCCTTGAAGACATCAGCAAGATCAGATACTGAATTCCAACATCTAAAGGATGCCTGAATACTGCCTCACAGCTGTCTCCACAAATTATAAAAGTTTTCAACTATATGACACTCCAATGCACTGGGAGGAAAAGACCTTTCTCATAAGACAACAACCTTTCTGCAGATAGACAAAAAACAGTCTTTTGGATAGAACTTATAAATACACGGGCATTTGCACTTCCTGACTGTTGTAAGAAAGACAATAAACCTGCAGCTGTTGTGAGTACAAATACGAGTCCCTTCATAGAACGACCCAGCTCTCACAGAAGGGTACACGAAGGAATTTCCATATTTAAAAAAAGTGGAAGTCTAACCTGCATTAGACGAGAGTTCCGAATTATTGCAGTCCACCACTAAGGTAAACCAACAATATTTTAAAAAGAAAATGTGCCCATTCTACACAAGATTTTACAGTTTACAAGCAGTACAGAAGCTTTCTCAGATCAGTATTTTGCTTCCAGATTACAAAAAGAAATGGACACACAACAGCGCTAATGAGACCTAAAAATGCCCTCTTGACTGTTGTATTGCTTTGGGCTGGGAAAGACTTAAATTTCTTCATAGTAGCTTGTGTGGGGCTGTGTTTCGGATTTGTGCTGGACAGAGTGCTGATAACACAGGGATGTTTACATGTTTACAATACAGGAGGAGCAAGCGAGTGGCTTCGAGGTGCTCAGCTGCCTTCTGTCACATAAATCAAAGGCCTCAGCTCAGAATCTGAGTTCAATTCTGCACGTGTCTAGCTCATTTTCAGTACTAAATACTGGGATTTTTTATTCACAATTGCTCAGCACTGCATATTTGACAGCTAGCACTTGCTTTCTCATGAACTGGACAAAGACTGAAGAAAAAGCAGTAACAAATTAAAGCTAAGGAACAGTGTGTGGAGCTCAGCATTTTGTACAAAGAGACAGCTTTTTTGGCCACCACCTTTATCACCAAGAACAATACAGGGACTTGCTTCAGACACAGAGCAGAATGAAATCATCCTTCCATCAGATAGACAGGACCGAAGTAGGAAGCAAGAACTGTATTGTATGACTTGTAACCAGGACTTTCTAGATATATTAAAAACCTATGGCCTAACTGAACGACATTCTTTGCTTATTTTGTCTTACTTTGTATGTCTTCATCAACGACAAAACAATCAACAAGATCATTTATGTTCCTCTTTGTATCAGCTTCAGTAAAACTGTATTACCTCTGTGTTTTTCTTCCCTAATTTCCTTAGCCTTTCATTCCATTCTTCTTTGTCCCTGAGATACTGATTGTACTCCTTGTTTCTTTCAAGCCGTAGTTTCTCCTGAAACAGGCATTGAAAAGGGCATCATAATTTTGCATTTTTGAGGAGCAGCTTTTAACTTCCTAGAACTGCAGTATTACATGAATACATGCAAGCTGTGTGTTTGCCCTCCCCCTTCTTTGTGACGTACAAATAAATAGAGCTTGAAGTGCTTTGAGGTTTTTATTCATTCTTGAATATAGTACTTTCTCTTAATCTGAAATCAGCTGAAGTCAGCTCCCCAGTAGTCTAGTCCCCAGTAACGCTACTGGATATCAAGTTCCATCTTAAAACCGGTTAGGTTTCCACTCCAAAATTGTTGGAATTTCTAAATTTATTCCAAAATTGTTCCAAAGTCTCACTCCTTTGACAATTAGAAATCACCTTCTAATTTCCAATCTGAATGTATTTACAGAATCATAGAATGATGGTTTTTAAATATAGGATTGGTTTCTGTGTGTTCAGGCTAGTTGTGACTTGCCCCATTCATAATTACAACAGGACAACAAATACATGTATAGACAATATGTGTTTCAGGATCATAACTTATAGTTTAGGATATAACTGGAGCTGTCAAATTCAAATGGGTAGTGAAGCTGACTACAAAATGAGTCAAAAGTGCAAAGAATGCAAAGAAAACTAAGAAAAACAATATCTAGCCCCTTCATCCTAGCTGCTTTTGCAAGGTGACAATATTTATAACCAGCTTTTTCAGGCTGTATTTTACACAAAGAGATAGCTTTTTTGGCCACCACTTTTACAGAATGCAGGAATTATACACCATCAACCTAATAATATAATTTGAAATACAAGTCTCCAGGCAAAGTAAACTCCAATTTGCATTATTTCCTGATATTAGTACATTATGTTTAGAGCGTGGGACGTCTCTTATCCTACCCCATTCCAACCATCATATAAACGAAAAAAGATAATTATATCACAATATTACAAATAATGCTTTTCTCCACTGCAGTGTTTTCAAAGAAGAAAGCAAAAGGTATTAAAAAATCTGAACATTATATATGAATTTACTTTTCCATGAACAAATTTCAAGCAAAAATAATTATATTTCAATCACCATGGACATACCAGCTTAGTGAGTTTTGCAAATGAAACCAGTGCTCCCCCAAACTGGTTTTTTTTTTTTTTCCAGAATTTGTGTGTATAGGTTTTCTGACAGTGACAATATAAAATCTGCAGACAGCTATGAAAGCTGCCTGAGGGGTATTTTCCAAAGCTGTGAAACCAGCATTGTCATTAGCAGGTGGCAAAACACTCAGCAGAAAATTCAATATGCTGTGTGACTGCACATTTTACCTAAGAGAGGAAAACAAAATGCAAATGTGAACCGCTAATCATTGTCTGCCCAGAGGCTGGCCCTTTAGCAGGGCACAGGGTGACATCTTCTGGCTGCTTTTGGGCTCTACAGTAGCGATAAATAAGTAGGTAAAAAGGATACAATGCACTTGAACAGAAAATCTCAACAAACGTTGAGCTGTATGATAGAAAACCATCAATGATCACACATGTTCCCAGTGCAGATACGTCTTTAATTTCCACGGAATTAATCAAAGACACTTTATCTTTCACTGTTTGAGCATGCACACGTGCAAGGGTGAACACAAAGTTCAGAAGAACTTGAAGCTAACGTGAAGTCAGCACAAAGGTACACTGTCACTAAGAACAAGTCCTTTCCCCTTCCTGGGCATTTCATTCTTGCTCCCTTTTTTTAAACACCAGTATAATTTGGAGTTTGGGGGTTTTTCATAACAAGCAATTTTCATTTATTGGAGTTCTCACCTGGCTCCTCATGTGGCCAAACATTAATGCCAGCACAAGAGAGGCAGAAAACATAATTAGAATCATAGAATGGTTAGAGTTGGAAGGTACCTTTGAAGATCATCCAGTTCCAACCCCCTGCCCTGGGCAGGGACACCTCCCACCAGACCAGGTTGCTCCAAGCCCCATCCAGCCTGGCCTTGAACCCCTCCAGGGATGGGGCAGCCACAGCTTCTCTGGGCAATCTCTTCCAGTGTCTCACCACCCTCACAGCAAAGAATTTCTTCCTGAAATCTCATCTCAATCTCCCCTCTTTCAATTTAAAACCATTATCCTTTGTCGTATTGCTACAGTTCCTGATCAAGAGTCCCTCCCCATCTCTCCTGGAGTCGCTTTAGGGACTGGAAGGGGCTCTAAGGTCTCTCTGGAGCCTTCTCTTCTCCAGGCTGAACAACCCCAGCTCTCTCAGGCAAGGGCACAACAAGGATAAGACCAACACTTTCCATAGCAGAATTCTTGCATCAGATGACAGCGACAGTGTGGCTCCGTACACAGAGCAGCGATGCAACTGAAAGGAAACTTAGCTTAAAAAACCCAAAACAAATAAAACCCAGGAGTGCAACAACCCGGTCCTCCTCCAGCAACAGTTTCTCTTTCTGCCTTGCATCTCCACAGGGGTTTGACTGATCCTACCAATCAACCAGTAGTGTTTGTTGAGTCAGCAAAAATATTTCCTAAATTACAATGTTTCTGGTGATTCAACTTCCTGGATTGATTTGCAAGCAACTATAAGAAAGGAACTGGGAATATAAGGCCAACAGTGTGAGGATGGAAGGAGACGTAACTCCTGTAAGACTGATTTAGGCTTTCACAGAATTACCCTCTGCATCAGAGGAATGGGTGAGAGGCTTAGAAAATCCACACGTGCTTGTTGTGTCTTCATATTCCAACCTCCAGGAACCTCCAGTAGCAGAGAGACTGTTATGACTGGTCTCTTTCTCCAATATGTGAAAAGCAAGACCACAAACTTGATAAGAAACCTCAGGGAGATCAAAAGGGCTAAACATAGAGAGAGAACATGTGCTCCTTGCACAAAACACATTACTATCTGTACTCTCAAGGAAAGACTGGAAACTGGGAAGATTCCTATATTAACAGCAGGCAATACATGAAATACCAGCTCAACCTTTATTTAGATTTCTGGATTTAGCTGTTAGAAAACAAACAAACAAAAAGGATCACATGAGGATAAGCAGGTAGGTTAAGCGTACACAGAGACATCAGAACAAACTGTGTGCAGCAGAAAGCTGTGTCCAGTTCTGGGCTCCCCAGTTCAAGAAGGACAGGGAACTGCTGGAGAGGGTACAGCAGAGGGCTACAAAGATGATGAGGGGCCTGGAGCATCTCGCTGATGAGGAAAGGCTGAGGGACTTGGGTCTGTTTAATCTGGAGAAGAGAAGACTGAGGTGGGGTCTGATCAATGCCTATAAATACTGAAAGGGTGGGTGTCAGGAGGATGGGGCCAGTCTTTTTTTAGTGGTGCTCAGGGACAGAACAAGAGGTAACGGGCACAAACTGGAACATAGGAAGTTCCACCTAAACATGAGGAGGAACTTTCCTGTGAGGGTGGCAGAGCCCTGGAGGAGGCTGCCCAGAGAGGTGGTGGAGTCTCCTTCTCTGGAGACATTCAAACCCCACCTGGACACGTTCCTGTGGGGCCTGCTCTGGGTGACTCTGCTGTGGCAGGGGGCTGGACTAGATGATCTCCAGAGGTCCCTTCCAACCCCATATTATTCTGTGATTCCTTTAGTTCTGACAGGAACTGATAAGAATATCATTGTAGAAACAACTACAAGCAACTATGTTTAAAATTATCCCCAGGCTACAGTAAGAAGAGTAATAAATTTAAAAAGTATCCATATAAGAAAAAACAATATTCTTTATTAGGTCAATATTTATTGCTGAACAAAACCCAAGTACAACCACTAGAGCTTTAGAACACACTGAGTGCCCTGCAGGTGTGAATGAGAAGTAGCGAACTTCAGATTAGTATCAGTGTAGAATTACACATCTAGTTATCTATAAATTAAGAGTACATGTAACCCAGGATTAAAAATTCACAAACAGCAGCAACATTTAAAGACTTTACTTTTCTGAAAATTATTCTAATGACCACCTCCAAAAATGTGTTCATTTCTAAACACTGTAAAAAAACCCAACCAAACAAAAAAACTGAAGTGGAAATAGTTTTTCCGCATCAGTTTAAACATCCAAGTTCATTTTCAAGTTATACACCACTTACTTAATTTCCTCTAGATATTTACCTTGGCAGACCTTCGCTCATCAATAGGAAGAGATAATCCCTGAGTATATGGATCTACTTCACCAGTAGTCAGGTAATTTTTCTACATTAAAAAAAATATATGAAAATCATTCAATATATATTTTTAAATACCAAATCTTATTTACTAAATAGTTGCTAGCAATTATATATTTTCTGAGAGAAATCTGATCAATTTAATGAAATAAAGACTGAAGACAACGTGCCCATTTTGAAAACGTAGGATGCTCTGGGAACATACGAATGAACAGAAGTCAAGGAATGCAGAAAGTAAAGGGCTTTGTCAAGCTTCGAGCTTAAGTTTGAAAGCGTTTGTCACTTCTTCCCTCTTATGCTATTTCAAGGATTCCGTAAGTTAGTCTCTGTATATTAAAAAAAATATATTTTTATTCAAGAAACCCCACCATTACTCAATTCTCCTGTAACGAAGTAGTATAAGCACAAGCACCTATGCGAGCGTAAGAGGAATTTCACTAGAAGTTACCTTACTAACGATTAAAAATTGCTTTTTCTAACTGCAGAAAACATATGCCTACCTCTTATTTCAACAGAGGGAATCAATGCTAACACTAGCAGAGTCACTACTCCGCAGCTCAACTCTGAGTTCTAGAACAGCAGTCCCCAAACTTTTCAGGATAACAACCCATCCCCAACTCCTGTAATTCCTTACAGCCCATCAGTCACCTTCAGGACAGAACTTGGCATTGTAAACACTGTGTTGTTGCTCCACGTAGCTCCCTGGGACACAGCACGGGAACAGGGCTGGTTAATGTATCTGCCTTCCAAATCAAGCACTAGTGGCTTCCAGCTCTTGTGGCTTCTTCATACATCACTCATTTACTAAAAGCACCCCCAGGCCATTCTCAGTCAGTCAACTATGTTTTATAAAGCCAATTATCTGTAATAAAAAGATCATCTATTTGTGTGGCATGGGCTGACGGGGGGAATGGTTTAGAAGGGTTTTCACCAGTATCACTTCCATTACCCATGTCATAACATGGCTTAAAGGGGATTAGAGGCACATCAACAGGTAAGAGCTCTACCTGCTCCAGTACAAAACCACATCATTAGGAACTGTATTTCACAACTACACATTAAAAGATTTAAGGGATTTAATATCCATGTAAATATTCAAGCACCGAGACAACTAGAATAATACGGAGAACTAAGTTATTTTTGCTAGAAAAACTCAATCAATTGTGATCCTCATTATTAAGCAATTTTTTTCCACACTTTGAACACATCTGTAGAGATTACCTCTCATCTTAAAGAGGTATTTGCCAAAAAATCAGAAGCTGATATGGAAACTGCATTTTCTACATAGGCGAGACTAAACAAATTATTAACCACAATATTAGAAGTTGCATTAATCTCTTTATGTGGGAAAAATAGATTAGAGATTGTTATCCTATCTCTTCCTCAGGCTTTACAAGCTTAATGTAGCTGACGTTGTACTGCTTTACAAAAAAAATCTCCACCTTGTAAACCTAAATTTGTAAAACTGAAGTTCAATTGAGAAAAAAACACTAGAAGTTAATGTAAAAATTATATTAAACATTAAGTTTTAACAAATATTCTAACTTTGAAAGTAACCTGAAGCTTAATATTAAACTAGAAGCAACAATTATAAAAACATCGTTTTGGTTAAAGCTGCTATTACTGTTATTCAGGAATTCTAGTACATGTTAATATAATAAATTTGCATCATATGTATGTTATTCAAAGCCCCAGAAAAAAACCAGAAGGTTGTGTTTCTGCCACGTTCCCTCCCAGTCCTTTACGGAAGTTGCTAAATTCGAACAACCTGGGTGGACAGTGTTTGATAAATTACACATACATCACAGTATAATGATATAAATAATTCAAAATGATTGTAATTGAACAAAGCTTGCAAAGGTGTGCCTCCGGTATTATTTTTTCCCTCAAAATACTAGTATTCTTGCATTCTGGCCACTAGGTGCTGAACAACTGGTTCTACCGCTTTCCTAAGCACCACCGATGAGATTTCCCAGTGATAGGGAAGAAAAAAGCTCTGACTCTGGTTCCGATGACATATTATAGTATTTCAGAGTTTACTATTTTGTTCCAGCTTTGTAAAATATGTATACCAAGAAAAACAAAAAAAATCTGAACTCTTAACATCTGTGAGTTAATTTATCTCTAACTGATAAGCCTTGACGCAAATGTCTACTAAAAGAAAAACTTTTGTAGAGTCAGCATTAGACAGCAACAACAGCAATTGCAAAGGAAAAAAAGGAAATCAAGTGATTTAAAATCTTATTAATGGAAAATAATAAATATAAGCAATCATTTTGCACAAAGCAAACAATGCTGCTAATCACAACTAATCACTACCGCATGCACAAACACACAAAGCACAAAAAGGTAATGATTTTTTTTTTTTTAAATTCAAAGAGCACAAAGCTTTCAAATAAAGCAAAAAGCGACTAATTTGAAGGAAAAAAAAATTATGATATTGCAGGCACCCTACCTTTCTTTTTGCCTGTGAAATGCCCTAAAAGTCAGGGAAAAGATACTATTCAAAAAGCGTCTTTCATTCAAAAATATTTGACTTAACAAAAAAGACTTATTTTCTTAAAGCCAATCCATTCTTTCATTACAAGAACTAGAGATACTGATACTTAGCATATTCAGACAACAGAAATTATATGGTTCCTGATTTTTTTCTTGTTTGACTGAGAAGGGATACAGAATATTCCTAAGATTATGACATTTCATACATACCATTTAAATTTTAAACTCCTGTGACATTTAATAAATCATGCTAATCAGAACATCACAGTTCTTTTACTTCTAAAACTGAAAACAAGCTGTCAAATGGAGTCACATTAATTACAGAAATATTCTTACCTGAATTACAGACCATAGAATACTTATGTACTTAAGGAAGTAAGAGACAATATTTTAAATTCTTAAGAAGAAACTATGAAAGAAGTAGAGATAAGTAGAAGTATTCAGAATAGAATGTACTACATAATACGTAGTCTCATGGAGAGAGATCTGCAGAAGTCTAAAATAAAATATATAACCCTTCCCAGTGACGAAATTTTGAAATTACTTTTACTTGAGTCTTCTAAATCAGCCATCATGCATAATTAATGCATTCTCATAGAGATTTTCCACAGATTTTATTAATTTTCATTCAATTAGAATGAGAGAGTCGTTTGAAAAGACTCACTAAACTCAGGCAACCAGACAAGAAGCTTTACCTGAGAGAGATATCGCCTATAATCTTGTCGAAGCTCCTCTTTGAGTTTATGTTTTTTTCGCTCATATTCTTCTCCAAGAGGTAAACTCAAGCCATAGTCACCTGAAAATTTAACACCATTAAATATTATTATTCTACTATTTTGTATCAATACAAAGCACACGCTGCAAAAGCTACATCTGGATTTTTATTTGCTATCAGCACTGAAAAATAAGAACTATGCAACCACCAATTATAAAACTGCTGAAATAAAAAACACCTTCCGTGAGTAGTTGGGCAGAAAGTATTCTAGAAAAATGGATTGGTTTTTGGATGTTAGTTTTCCTCTAGTTCTTTTGCTTTTTCTCCCCACTAGGAAAAAAAAAGCAACATAAACTGAATTTATTTGAATAGTTTGACAAACACATACAATATTTAGGTTATTTTATATTATTGGGTTTGTCAATGTAAGTTCCAAAGAATCTCCTCTGACATGTTAGTTTCTAAATTACTCTGATATTTTAAGCTGCATTTATCACACAAGAAAATAACTTTCACACAAAGAAAATATACTTTGCAACTAGAAAACAACAAGCCATTTGCTTAGCCCAAAGCGTGTGAAAAATCCCTTGCCTTCCACATGACTAGAAGAAATCTGACCATATGATAATATTAATCATTTTTATTTTCCACCTCAGTGATTTTGAATCGTAGTAGACCCAAACCACACATTTAGTACTTTTCCTAAGATTACTGTCAAGTCTCGTAACAGCTGCAGTCTTAAAACATAATGCTAGGCAAGATGGTTCCCAAAACTTATTTTAAATTATAAGAAATATCCTGTGCCCCAGAAACCCACCTCTGCAGCCACTTTCACCCCTCTCCACAGAGAGCCAGTGAATCCCACAAAACCATACAACCAGAGACACAGACTGCAACTGTATGGCTTTTATATTTCCTATTGTTTCTCTGAAAGCATTTCTACATCTTGTGGTCTACGAAAAATGAGGAGCAAGGAGTAAGAGAGGGGTATTCAAGACTTACTCTTGCATCAGTCCCGATTTATTGCAGGGTGCGTTGTTTGACTCCAGTATTTTAAATGTTTAAGGCATTAATCAGTGACTGAGCAGTAAAAATGACATTATATTAATGCTGAAAATTGCTAACTTGGGAATCTCGCTGCTACTGAAGCAGACGAAAGGTTGAAATATACTTAGTAAAAATACACTTAGCTGGCTTGGCTTTGGATAGTTTCAGCTAAGTCAGAACATATCCTCACGAGCCAAAAGAGGAGTCAGCCTGCTGCTCTGTAGAACCAAAGGACGTAATACCCAATTAAATGTGTGTTATGCTGATTTGAAACAGCTTGCAGAGTTCTGCGTGGGAGCTTCTTGTCCAACCTACAAGTTACTTTTCTCCTAATTTTGCACATAAGGTAAGCGTGAATTCAGTTAAAACACAACATACCATTCCAACCCTCAAATAGGGGTAAGCGTAAAGAGGAACAGAACACAGAAGAGGAAATGGTTTGTTTCAGCCACTTGCCTTTTATTTTCACATAAAATTATTGTTGGATTAACTATAGGAAACCAAGGAAAAAAAAAATCAAAAGCATCTAACATGGCAGAGTGAAGAATCATTCAGTAACTTCAGAGAAACCAGCAAAATTCAGTACAGTAAAAAAAATAGTGAGAATCAAGTGCTTTCATGCAAATATGTGAAGTATTCAAACAAAATTAAGAAGTTAATTTTATTACAGGAGACCTTATTTTGGCCACAAGAAAAGCACTGATATAACAATTACGGGTAGTGATTTAGGAGATATTTGAAAACTACCTGCTTCAAAAACTTAATTTAGGAGAGCATAGCAGGGCAAAAATACTCCAGTTGACATATGTTCATCCTAATGTCATGCACAATTTGTCTGAATTCTTCCATCAGAATAAGAGATATACTTTCTTCTTCATTGGTTTTCTGCTTTTGTTTATTCTGTATTTGCTGTATTTATTTGCCATTTTACATTCTGTTAATGACAAACAATCACACTGACAACATTTTTATTTTTTTTAATCAACACCAGGACTAATCAGCTGATCATAATAAAACCGACAAAAATATGAGGTAGATAGTTATTCAAGTGCTGTCCTCTAACCAAGTTTAACCATGATGACTCCTGGCACCAAGGAATATTCAATTATAATTTCAGGTAATTTTTAGTGAAGTTTTCCTGTAAAGGTTTTAGAGGAGCTTGCCTTGCCGATGGTTGGAAGTTTTACTTATACGACAACCTTATTAAAAATATATTTTCATTTATGCAGCTAAGATCAGTTCAGGTCCCCAGATGCACAAGCTCAGACTCCATTTTCTAATTTAAGATGTGCACTTTTCTGGTCACAAACCTGAGCTTCACCAGCGTAACTAAGGAAAAACAGCAGCGCCTACAGAAAGGAGATGGTAGGGCAAGGAAGGACAGGTGGCATGTAATAGAAGCAGTCAAATGGAGAAAGGAACACGATCACACGTCTTCAAACAGAAATCACAAAACCCAGAGAAAAGGAGAAAATAGGACAATACATATTTCTGAAGCAAATGGTGATTAAAAAACGATAGCCACAGCAAAACAAATCTATCTGTTTCACTCGGTTCAGATTCCAACCAAAACCAAGCACTTGTTCCTTCCTTACATACTAAATGACTATATTATAACAAAATTACATAAGCAATACAATCAGTTTCGTAATCTGTGCCTAAACGTTTAAATGACACTCAGCATTTAAAAGAACAATTAGTTTAAACTATGTGCATGACATAACTTTTGGACGAGGACTCTTAAGCTCAGAGGCCGAAAGAAAAGGCATCCTTTTTTCCCCTGCCAAAACGCACAGGGTACGTATCCTTTTGCAGCAAAGTCCAGATGAAAGATGGACTTGCAAAGCTTTTGCTCCACCCAAATACAACAGGAAAGGACAGATCTTTTACCAAGGACTAGCAAGTAGCTTTTTGGTTTGTGTTTGTTTGGTTGTTTGCTTTGTGTTTCTTGGGTTTTTTTTAATGGAAGTACCTTTACAAGAAAAAGAAAGTGTATGTTTTCCTTACTCAAAAAAAAAAAAAGACATAACTACAGAAAAATTCCACACAATCCCAGGATGTTCGGAAGGCTGAAGAATTGGTACGCACTTGAATTACAACGATCATCTTACAACTACAAATTACAAAGCAGCAATTCCCTTCCAAAAATTCTCAAAGGTAACTAAATGTTACTTAAATCTAGAAGACATATAAAAAAAAAACAAAACACCACTATACCTGGAGGATAATTCCGTTGACTATTTGGGGGTATATTTTCTTTAGCCATGGAGATTAACATTTTGCTAGTCTCAGAAAGCTTCTCTGATTCCTTATTCTGAAAACAAAACAAAACACTTTGCTGCATCACAAAGTAAAAGAAATCTCACATAAAAGAATAACATTATTAACATAATTATTAGCACTGGAGAAGATTGAAAGTAATGCTGGATTAACACATTAAGCAAGTTACACATTTCACTTACAGTACCAAAAAAGTAGTTCTCCTCTGCAACACAGGAACTATTAGTTCAATATATTTTAATATATTAAATATATTTCATGTAATTAAATACGTCGACTTATAGATTGTGCTTTATGTCATAAACCATGTCACAATCCACAGTTGCTTCACAGTTTAAACATATCCTCTCAGGTTTTTTTACAGGAGTGGTTTTGACGTACTGCACCCTGCTTGAAACTATGAAAGAATTAGAGTATTACAGGACAAGTTTAAAACTACTCCACTTTCACCATACGCCTTAGGACTTTATTGAACTATGGGCTGAAATAATTCTCCTTCTCTATAAACTTGCTCTGAGCAGAAGAGCTAAAAGTAAAGAAAAACCAACTCCTCACAGGTCCCCAAGAATTATCTCTCCAGAGTGAATGTGTACAACTTTCTGGAGAGAATTATTATAACTAGGTAAAAATGCTTATATTACCCACAGAAGGGAAAGGATGAATTCTCGTAAAGTTCTGATGAAACAAAAAAAGGGAGTGAAAATTCAATATTATAATTGCCATTAAAAGCTCAAACTGTTTGAGGCTTTGGAAGTCAACCAACCGACAAATCAAACCCGAGAACTCTATTTAGTTAAGATAACACTTAGCTGGCTTGAGTTATTGAGATACAGCTTTTTGGCAGGTACTGGCACTATCAAACAATTTAATGGTGATCGGCAAATTATGAACACTTTATAGCTTTAGAATTAGGTACTAAAATTTCTAATTAGAAAATTGCGATAAGAACAGATTTTGTTTAATTGACTTAAGTAATTTGCCTTTTATATTTTCTAGTTTCCATAACAGAGATGTTGATGATATTTATACCTTCCATCCCCACCCCAACAGCCAAGCTCTGGCATGGGTAGAGCGCAGACCCTTGCTAGCCACCTTCCCTCGGGATGGGGGAAAAAACAAGGATAACCATTTACAGGAGCTTTCCCACTTGTAAAATACAGATGTTACGGTGTGTGCCTGGAGGCAAACAAGTTTTTAAATATCTACATAGATACAGATACAAAGTATTTAAGTTAAAAATTACTTTGAGTAGATACATCTTTAATATACACTTTAACAACAAATAGACTTTTAAGAGCAGAGAAAAAGCAAGCTTAAATCAAGACCCTAGCAACAGAAGTGTTTAAATTCAGGAAAGCTATTTAATGTTCTTACCCTCATTTCCATGTAAGGTGGGTCATTCTCAAGTTCTGCCTTATCTCGTGCCAACTTGGCCTTCTGATCTTCAATAGATTTGTCTAAATCATCCGCCATCATTTCTAAGGTGATAGAAAAGATATAGAACATTGCCTCTACATCAGAACCTCAAAAATTTAAAACTTAATTACAGTTGC
Source organism: Arenaria interpres (assembly GCA_013399435.1). Classification (NCBI taxonomy): domain Eukaryota; kingdom Metazoa; phylum Chordata; class Aves; order Charadriiformes; family Scolopacidae; genus Arenaria; species Arenaria interpres. The sequence goes on from VXAK01015931.1 coordinate 84,111, forward strand.
TTACGACAACAGTTAAGTAATATTCAAGTTTCTCCCTCAGAACTACAAGATGTTTGCTGGGTCAACGAAACATCTACTCGGGAAACCCACCCATGGAGGAGATGACTTGATGTTTCACCAGAGAGAAAATTCAAAGATTCCAGATTATAAAACTGAAGATATTTCTCTAAAGAACTTAGGAATAAGTTCTTTACTCTGAGGGTGGTGGAACACTGGAACAGGTTGCCAAGGGAGGTGGTTGAGGCCCCATCCCTGGAGATGTTCAAGGTGAGGCTCGACGAGGCCCTGGGCAACCTGGTCTAGTTGGGGGGGGTCCCTGCTGACTGCGGGGGGGTCGGACTAGATGACCTTGAAGGTCCCTTCCGACCCAGATGATTCTATGATTCTATTCTAATCTTTTTTTCTAACTTAGTTAAAGTGTTCTGGGTTATGGGTTTTTTCCTAACTGCAAGTCTACCAACAGCCTATCACTATGCACTAGCACAAGCTTATTGTTAGTGAATTATAAAATCAAAATTAGACAACATAAAAAAATAAACAGGATAAAGAAATCGTTAGGCAAAAAGGTACAAAAAGTGTAACATATATGGATACTCTAAAAGAAGGATGAAATCATACCATCAAATCCATGCTTAACTTACTATCATGAGGAGTCTTAAAAATCATCAAGCTTACTCAAAAACAAAACAAGACCAAAAAAAAACCCAACAAAAACCCCACAAAATGTAATATATATGCATAGTGTGTCTGCAGTTGGAGCCAACAGCATTATCATTACCCCCTGTATCAATAAAATAGCAGAGGCAACAAGAACAGCTAAAATTCTGCAATAAGTGTAGATCATGAATATCAGTAGCCCCGATGTGCAATCAGACAAGCCACTCATCTGTAAGAAAACACGTACTGAGGAACAGCTGATTATCTCTTTCATTACTTGTGTACCTATTTAACTGAAAGCCCTTCAGAGCAGAATTTTTAGCATCTTCTTTACTGTATATTGCTGCTCTGAGATAACTTCTGTACAGTTCCGTTGTCATGAATTTGATTCACTTTAATTTTTATTGTGAGGTTTAAGGCACACACTCAAACTTTGAATATTCTTTGTTAAGATAGTCTTACCAGAACTAAAAACACTGCAACGCTTGCATACTAAGTAACCATGGAAAGAAAAAAGACAAAACCAAAAGGAATGACTGCATACGACATCCTACTCCCCACTCAGCATTTTCACCAGCTCCACCAGAGGAGAAGTTTTGTGAAATCAAGCCTACAGATCAATAAACCCCATATGTTATATTCCACACTTAAAGGAAGCATGAAACCGAGAAGAAAATGACGACCCTCAAATCCCTCAAACTCTACCCACACAACTTAAAGCAATAGATTGCTTATGCAGGTTCCTAAGCGATCCCATCACGCCTGGTATCTACACTCGGATTGTACAGCAATTTGACTGAGGCTAATTCAGTATCTTTCTAAAGCCTACAGACTGTATGAAGTAAACAGTAGAATCGTCTAGGTTGGAAGGGACCTTAAAGATCATCTAGTCCAAATATCAACCTAACTGTGACAAAAAAATAAATAAGAAATAAGCAATAAAAAAGTCGCTAAACCATATTCCTGAGGACCATGTCAACCCATCTTTTGAAGACCTCCAGGGATGGTGCCTCAACCACTTCTCTGGGCAGCCCATTCCAATGCTGGATAACCCTTTCCATGAAGAAATGTTTCCTAATATCCAGTCTAAACCTCCCCTGGCGCAACTTGAGGCCATTTTCCCTTGTCCTATCTCCAGTAGGCCAACGACAAAAGTATATTAGAAAATACTTTGGGAAGAGGATCAAAGAATTTAAAAAAACCCCGAATACAACACAAACCCACTTCAAAGACCAACAGAATAAGAGACTACATAGGCAAACATAAAATAGTATGTCCAGAGAGACTGAAATAAATGCTTATAGAAGTAACATAAACGAGAGAAAATGTCAAAATTCCATCAAATCATTTCAAGTCATTGCATGCTAACTTAAGGAACACATCTGCTTGATGTATGCCTTAAAATGTATTCCTTTAAACTTTTTCTCTTGTGTTAATACCATTTTTGATTCCTAATACAAAATTATAATATTGTTACAAAGGAGGCACAACTAGGACAACCTATTTACAACTCCTAGCGGTAATACAGGACAATCTATTCCAAAAATAAATTCCCCCATCTGATTTGTCCTAAATCTTTAATCTCATTAGTTTTGCACACTGATAAAGGATAAAAGAAATCTAAAAGAGGATAAGTTTCCAGGCACCGATAAATAGCATATTAGGTTACATAAGAATAACAAAAAATCCCCCATTCTGAATGGGTGAAACAACTTGTCGTACTGAAGAATTTAGAAGTTGGTCTCATCACCTACCCAGCGGTGCACAGCCACCAAGAGGAAAATCACTGCGCATAAATGAGAAGCCTTTCCAGAAGCTCGTTGACTGCAACATCTGTATTTCTTACCTCTATTTACAAAAACATTTACAAACTCTTGAACTGTTTCCTAATCACTGTGTTGGAACGGTACCAAGCCTGTTCTGAGAGGTGCTGTAAGGAAAGGAGTATTTGCAGCATATCTTCTATCTCCTACAAGGCACCCAGTGAATATTCTAGCATTCTGCACTCCTATCGGATTGCTAGAAAGAGGAATATAAGAAACTAAAAAACAAAGACAAAGCAGTTAAGGTTGAAGCTATACAGGCAACTCAATTCATGTGAAGAAAGCTCACAACTCCAGGCCTTGGAGAACGCGAAGACGAATAATGCCACCTTGAATCCAGCTAAACAGCCAGGAAAAGCAGCCAAAAGCCTCTTAGAAAATAGCTGGACATTTTACGTCTCACATCCTTTTGCTTGAGTTGATCTTCTTAAAACACGCGTGAGTGCAAACTTGATGAGATAAGCAAAGGTATATTATACCCAAAGAAAAAAATATCATTTAAAATATTCTAAGCAGAAGAGTGGCAATTTGAATGTGATGCATCCACCGCTAAGTTCAGAAATTACACCAGTATGTAAGCAAATATCTTACTGAATATTAATCCACTTTCTCATCTACTGTAGGAAGTGAAGCGACCACGACTAATCGCTGTGGAAATAAGCAAACAATACAATTCTATCTGAAAAAAGTGCTCCGGCAGTCCCCCGGTCACACAGGGAACTATCTCGAAGGTGACAGCACTAAACTCACAGCCAGCCATTAACTTCCAACCGGCTTCACGGGACGGCACAATCGCACCGAGGTAAAGCCTGCCACTATAAAACCCCTTCCATTCAAAACAAACTAATCTATTTTCAGTTTAGCCATGTGTCTGGATGCACTTTGTGCATTCTAGACCCTTGCAATTAGTACAAGTAGCAGAGTCAAAACTAAGCTCAGAGACGCTGCTCCATAGGGACGCGCACACAGCAAAAGGGAATGCCAGAACACGCTGTAAACATTTGAACACCCGAGGATAGACCCCGTGCCTCCAAAACTATCAGGAGCAACCAACATATTTTTCATGCTTTTTGGAAAGCAGAATATTTCATAAATGCTATTTTTTTACAAAAAAAGTTTGATAGCATAGATCTCTCCGCTCTTCCTTTAGCTCTTGCATCTTTAAATCTTGGATCTATTTGTGTTCTCAACACGTTGTATTACTCAAAGTGAAACTTCATTAAGCACACTGCTGCTAGATACTCGCCTACTGTCTGAAAATGTCCCATAAAAAATATATTTTCTATCTTTTTACTTTCAAGATGATTTTAGGTTTTCGTAACCTTTTTTTTTTTCCCCCTTTTAAATTGGAAGTTTTCACAAAAGCAACTCTGAAGCTGGGTAGACTTCAACTTCAGCAGATACACCAGGTAACGTAAAGCATATAGATACTCAGGACAATAAGCCAAGTTTGAACGTGAGATTTGCATTGAATCTATGCCCCAAAAGAGTTAATAATGCATGTCTCTGTATTCAAGATACTCAAAGCATCTGTGTGCATATGTATTGTATGGTATGTACTGTACCTAGCTGTGTACTGTGTACCTATTATCTGAAGTAGTGTTTACTGTGTTCCTTTTTAGTCTTTCTCTTCCCTTCCTATTTGTTCAGGAAAATGGGGCACAAAACTTAAAATCAGCATGTGAAAGTAAACACATTCCATCTCTTCTGTGCCACCATGGTATTAAAATAGAATCATAGAATGGTTTGGGTTGGAAGGGACCTTAAAGATCATCCAGTTCCAACCCCCTGCCCTGGGCAGGGACACCTCCCACCAGACCAGGTTGCTCCAAGCCCCCTCCAGCCTGGCCTTGAACCCCTCCCGGGATGGGGCATAACACCAGGAAAACCGGCAAAATGGCAATTCCCATCCCCGTGAACTGCAGGGAGGGTGGCAAGGAGGGAAGTGCTTGAAAAAAAAAAAAAGCGCTATATGCCATATACTATGTTTAGTAATTGCACTTACAGATTATATAGTCACGTAATTGTGTCATTAAGAAAGATTTTTTCGAAGTTTCACCCAAACTTCCCAGGCTCTCAGCACCCTGTGACTGGCGTTGGGAGTCAGCTCCGGCCATCAGAGCCCGGCTCCCTGTCCCCGTCACCTTCCTTTCTTTCCAATTCTTACCTGAAAAAGCACCCAAAAAACCCAAAAATTTCCAGAGTCCGGACGCTCACAATTAATAAACTCTTGACTAAAACAACAGGGCTTTGTCGTGTCACTCCGAGGGCGATTAATTAACCCTCAGTACAGCCAACCAAAGGGTGTGGCGAGTCACCGCCCCTCTGCTTTTCAGGAACACCTCAAAAAAATACACAGGAATTTTGGGGAAGAACCTTCAGGGCCAGGAGACTTATTCCTCCAAACGGGACACCCCCGGGGAAGCGTCCCTCCCCGACCTCCCCTCCCTCGGCTGCGCTCCTCAGGTAGCCTCGGGATCACCGAGCCCCCCCTCAGGCCAGCTCTGAGGCGAGGGGGAC